>JAGDQP010049725.1:0-14425 GCA_022664845.1 Lepisma saccharinum | reverse complement strand
TGGATTCATCTGAGAAAGCTACGTTTTCCCAGTTGCGATCCACATTCGCATGTGCAAATGCGAGACAGTAAATTGTGTGTTCGTCTGAGAGTTTTTCCTTCACGGCAGCAATACGGTTACGTAATCCAACCTGACGATACCTTCGCAGCACTGTCTGCGTACTAGCAGGAAAGTGGGAAGCTTCCTTTAGCTGTCTAGACTTCCTTAATTGGTCTAACCGGGCTTCGTTTACTAATCTCTCATCTTCCGCCTCGGTAGACACATGAGGACGACCAGGAGATTGTAAATTACCAGTCTGACCTGTAGTACGATATTGCCGAATCCATCGCCTGGCTGTAGCGCCCGGGATACCCATTCGTCTCCCAGCTGCAGTTGCAGTATAGCCCTCTAACTCCCACAAGGTAATTAGCATTAGCATTGCTCTGAGCTGTGAGCATCAAAAAACAAGTAATAGTAGGTAACGTAACTGGCATATGATTGGTTAATTGCAGCTCACGCTACTTGTGGGGAACGATTTTGTTAACATTCGCGCAAGGAATATAATAAAAATTATAATAATAGTTTACATATATAAATTGTCATCAATAAGAAAAGCTGTTTTAATAAACAAAGTTAATTGTTATACTACCTTTACACGTATAAAATATACATTTGGATTTAAACCTAGAAAAAGGATCCACAGGCTTGCTCTGATACGAAAACAACAGACGGAAATAAATCCTTTGCTTTCTAAACCAATACCACCCGAACGTGGTTTCAAGCCCTGGTCAGGTCAAGTATTTTTCCTACTAGTTAATAAGACAATAATAACTTATCTTCATCAGATGACAAAAGTATAGAATTTTTAGCAAGACAGAGCGAGAGGGAGAGAGAGAAAAACAATTCAGACACATGGAAAGAACTTCTGTCTTCTTTACTGACGTACAGTTTAGTCTCTTAAATTGACTCATAGTTCGTGGGGATCATGAGCTTTGGGGATATTAAATTTGTATGAAATTTGGGGATAGTGAATTTGCTGTATGGCACCTTGATCCCACTTTGGATATAACAACATTTACTTAATTTATATTTGACGTTAACATATAATATACCGACGTTCTGTCAACACCCACCACTCCTCTGATGTTATATTTTAGACATAATAATAACTTATGTCTGAAATGCTTGTATGGATACATATAAAACTGATTATTATTATTATATATAATTATTCATGCTTTGAGGAATATATCATTACATAAAAATAAATTTTCCGGAACTGGATTCGAACCCACGACCTCACGATTAAAAGACACGCATTCTACCACTTTTTTATTGTCAGATCAATATCAAAACGTACAAAAATATAAAGAGTGAATTACTAATGAACTACCAAACATTAATATAAAAAAAGAAAATAAAAACTTCAACTCATATTACGATACTCTACATATACACATTGTAAAGGTTCAATATAACGCTTTGTAATATGAAGCGAAGCCAGTCGCTTTCTGTTTTTGACTCAATTGCTGATATTTGTATAATAAGTATTCAACATACCAACTTGCATCAGTCATATCAGTTTCAAATTTTAAAACATATAAAGTCTGAGCGATGAACCACATCGTAAATTTTTGTTTCGTTTTTGGAAACATTCTGTAGGATGGAATTTTAAATATTTTTTCACAAGTCAAGTCTTTCACACTGATTCGCAATATACGACCCAATATAGTAAGATTGTTTCCAAATATTGTCCTTATCATTACATTCTATTAGTTTATATGTACATATTTCTTTATTCTTCCATTTACTACATGCCTCATATTCTCTAATACCTTTTTTGTACAAATTGCACCCATAAGATTCCAAATTGTATATTTGTATAAACATATGATGATGTAAAACTGAATCAAATTTTAAAACAGCCAAATTCTGACATAATAAAGACCAGATTTCACTATTTGGAACATATTGTTTTTCTATCTTATTTATCTCTGTATTCAAATACTGGATATAGAAATCTTTAACTGAATATAATTCCATTGGAATTTTACCTATAACCGCATAAGCAAAATCAAGTAGGGTTGTAGTAAAATATTTCATAAGACCCCTAATGGAACTAATGTCAACCGGGGCAATATCATCAATATCCCTTAAGGCCCTTAATGTGACATTAGACGACAAATTTTCAGTATACAGGCTCACAGACTATTACTTGTAATAGTCTGTGAGATAATAGTGCTTTAGCTTGTAACTGGATGTTTTCAGATTAATACCTCCATCCTCTATTCTTTTATACAATAGATAACGAGGTGTTCTAAGAATTTGTCGAAACCATAAAAAGTATCCAACGTATTTATGTATTTATGGATTATGTATTTGGGCCCGAAATTTGTTGGATACGGGAAAGAATTGTAACTGATAATACATTTTACTGAAGACAAAAATATTAAAAAATCTAGCCCTATCTAGTAACGATTTAAGACAACTCTTACATGTTAACATATCAATGGTAAACGATTTTAATATCCTATTTTCTGCATTTGTGACAGTTTGTGAAAAGCCACTATACCATTCCACACCAAGTATATTAATACATTGTTTGACATTAAGCTGTTGTAACTTAGTATCCTGTATCTTAGCTTGTAAATTAAGTGCCTGTGTTTTCTGAGGATTAAGCACAATACCAGATATATTTTCTAAAATTTGTACATGAAAAATGTCTATTTCTTGATCATTTCGTGCCAGAAAAGTCGCATCATCAGCGTAAAATATACATTTTAAAGGATTGTGGATAAATGTAAAACCACTGAGCACTTTATATACTGCTGTGCAAATGGCACATTGACAAACTAAAAAATACCGGGGCCAGACAACAGCCTTGCGTGACCTCAAAATTGATTTTTATTTTAGGGACAATAACAGAATTTATGGATAATTTACAGTAAGGATTGTCATAAACCCATTTCATCATGTTTATAAACCTTTTCGGAAAATTCGTAAGTTCTAGTACCTTAAATAAATAGCCACGACTCACAGTTTTGTATGCTCTTCGAAAATCGGTCTTAAGTAATAGTAAAGGTATTGTGGCCCCTTCATTTGCATGCAATAACACGTCACGTATGTTCATGAGATGAACATAGATAGGTATGGTCCCTTTATGACCACTTTGACACGGGTGCAATAACTTTGGAATTATTTTATGTAATCTGTTAACAACACATCTTAGAAAAGTTTTAGTATCACAATTTTGTAGATGAATAAGACGACAATTGTCTACTGATGCTGTGCCATTATTATTTTTTTTAACAGGACACCGATAGATGTAATAAAATCTGTATCGCCCTTAGGGGTTTGCCAGAAAGTACTAAAAACAGACATTAATTTAACGACAATTTTCTCACTATTTTGTTTCATCCATTTACTATTGATACCATCCTCTCCCCCATTGACGTAGTATGTAATTGTTGTATCGCAACCTTAATTTCATTTTCCTTAAAAAGTGCTTGCAAAAAGCTGTCATCTTCCTCTGATAGCGTGGGTAGTGACTGTAAATCGAACACATCCACATCCCCCTTTTCCCCATTTTGAAATAAGGATAGATATTGGTTACGAATACCTTGAAAAATGTTTTGCCCTTCAAAGATTTGTCTATTTTCATTAGGGAATCTCTTTATGAAGTTCTTTTCTTTTCGTTTACGGTCTATTATAATATTAGCAAGATTAAGAGTCTCAGATATACCACATTTATTTAATTGATTTCTTTTAGTGAAACTCCGAACACAATCGTTTAGCAATATCTTAATCTGTCCTTCTATTTTCCTAACTTTGGGTATAAAAACGACTTCTTGCATAGCCTTATTGTATGCTTGTAATAACTCCTGATAAAAATTTAACATTTTCCTTTTGTCTTCATAATGTTTAAATGTGAAGGATTTATAGGCATTCCTAAAACGTTTTTTAGTTTTCTCCCAAAAACATAAAAGTGTCTGAGGTGTGCGATAATATTTATCAGTCTCTAACCACACTTGATGTGTTAATATTTGAAAGTTTTCATCATGCAAAAAATCAGCGTTTAAATGCCATGTACATGATTTACGCATAAATGAATTTAAAATCTACTACTAAGGAGCAATGATCAGAACATGCTAATTTATAGGCTTTTATAGAGCATAACCGTGGTTTCATATCTGGACTCACTATCATATAATCTAGCTTACTCTTACATAAGTTAGTAATATACGTGTATAGTATTTTGTTTGGTTTCAATATTTTCCAAACTTCACATAACTGAAAAGTTTTCATAATTTGTTCAAACTCTTTACTAAAGTTATTCTGTGATGTAGAAGCCGTCCTTTCAAAGATTGAATATAAATCACCAACAAGCACTAAACTGTCTCTTTTTATGGATTGTAGATAACTCGCTTAATCAAGAAAACAAACGAAATCTCTCCTGTCTACCTTCGGACACTGTTCATATATACATAAATTATAATTAATTCGTCAATTTTTATACTAAATATGCGCCCATCTGGAGTTTTAAAAACTTCTTCAAAATCAACGTCATTTCTGATCGCAAAGCTGCAACCTACTTTGTACTATACTTTATAATTTTTTATATAGGCAAAGTTTTATATAGTAATCTGCAAATTATTGTGGCTTTAGAAACGTTAAGGGTCGCGAACTTGAAATTATATAAGTTTTGTTTATTAGCCATAGCGGATGATATAGTGTCGCCTGAAAGCTAGATGCTGTCTAATAGTAAGCATACTATTACTACGCATCGGAATACTGTCATCTTGATTTTGTGTTCAGAACCAGCACCGTTTGTACACCTATTTAAATGATATGTGGGTATATACCAAATGGTCTATTACACACTTGAACAAAAAGCTTAGAAAAGTTAAGACAATAATGTTCTGAGGATAAGCACTTTCACGGGGCAAGGTACTTAAGAAATAGGTCGGGGCCACTATTTTCCTCTTCTCTTGTATTTAGGTTTTAGTTCTTTGACCTTCGAGCTGTTTCCTTTCTAATCAACTGAGATGTGGCACTTACCTGGGACCTTTTGAAACGTGTGCTGCGAAAATGGCTGGAGTCCGCCCCTCACCTTTCTTCCCCCCTGAAGATATATTTCTTGTATAACTCACCGATACTCTCGTCCTCTTCATTTAGAACATTTGTGGTATTCTTTATATCTTCTTTATCAATTTTTTATCACTCACACTTTCCACTTCAAAAAATAATTCTTCTTTAAAAACACTTTCGCGACAATTAGGAGCCTCATTCATAGACGATAACTGGCCATTCGCAGCTCAAACACTAACGAGCAAACTATCTGATTTTCCTTTGTGATCGTTACTGCCCTTCACAACACTTGATGCATTTCCTTCAGGCGATACATTGTCATGTACATCCTGGTCAACGTTGCCCCCCGGCTCGCATTGAACAGGAGCAATCAAACTTGGTTGAAGGTCACTGCTTTCGTTTTGTCGCAAGCTTTGCTTTACTGTAGGGAAATTTGTAGAGTTTATGACGAGATTTGGATCTTGCTCTTTTTCAGAACATGTATTTGTTATAGACTGAATAGTATTTTGTTGAATGGAATTATCAGTCTAAAAAACCTGAACATTATAGTTCGGCATGCGAACAAATCTTGGTGGAACACGATGTAATTTCTCAAAGAAAATCTGTCTTTTACCACTGTACACGTCATAGCGTAGCTGTTTGTAAAAACGAGGTTTCACGGATGAGACCACGCCATACACTGTAAAAAATTCAGCAATATACTGATCCGTTATTTCAAGAGGTACAGTCGTTAATATGAAACTAGGTTCCGGTGGACGTTCTAGTTCAATAGATAGTTTATATCTTGTGCCATTCTCAATATAAATTACTTCACCTTTTCGTTCTTGTAACACTCTTTCAGCTACTTCACTATTTACACATTTAATAAACGATTTCTTCAAGTAATGGCATATTGCAGCAACAACTTCACAAGGCATAGACTAGACATAGACAGTCATATATCGAAATAATATGGGGGCGATGAGGAAAATTACTAAAGTCCACATTCAAAGTATTTTCTCTCACTACTTGTTCTCCATTATTCGCCATTTATATCGAATTGAATAATACTATATAATATCTCACAAAAAAATCAAAAGTATCTAAACACAAACACTGTGTCGGAGACAAAACTCAGTCTTCCAACACACACACCACTACAGCTCGTTAAACTACGAGCAAGCGGAGAGACAACCTGTCCGCTTGCTAACCACTGACGAACTGTGGCCACTGAGCTAGCATGAACACATCTATCTACTTCTTTCTGATATAACTCCTTGTGAAGAAACATGACTGACTTTCCGGTGTTCAATACAATGACATTGATATACGTTGCAAATACTGTTTTTTTTTTCATTTCTCTTGTTTATTGTACTATGAATGCGAGAACTAAATTTGCTGTCTTTGCTTTCATTACAAATGTGCTTTTACTTATGGGAACGTAGGTGACAAAATGATCACGTACTCAGATGCATGGAAGGTTACGAAATACTTTATCATTACGTATTTTAATGAATGTTCCTTTTTTCTACACTTAATAACATTTCAACATGTATTATTGCACTTAAAAGAAGAAAAATACATCTGCACATTTTTTCGCAATAGCGAAGGTTCATCCATCCACCCGGGCCTCGAACCTGACATCTTTGGTTTATTGTTTGCGAAGATACCCGAAGTTGGACTTACAGAATTTTCAGCTGAAAACAGCCTAATCAATACGGTCAACCTTTTTGGAATAGGCTGTACCGTGTATCATAGATCGAAATAAGTAAAATAAAACTCATATACAATGATACAGTTCATGAACATTTCTACTTTGTTTCAATCTACATGACTGCAAACAGAATATGTAATCACATAAGAATTCTAGCTTTACTAATAAAGCTACATACTTTCTTCGCGGACAGGGAAAATTTCCAAGCTTAAATTCACTTTTGGATACAATGTTGAAAAATCTGTATATCATACTAAAAATCTTATTTTCCGTATCTCATTGTAAAATTGTAGATCTACAGGTAAATCTGAAGACCTGAGAAGGCCAAAACTCGTTACTTTCTGGGCCTCTGTCTGCAACGAACTAGGCTATCCTTAGCTACGAGCTGTGCCTGTGAGTGTTCAGCATACTTGATGACGTGTTGGTACCGACCGGTCATCTGGCGGCGAAAGTTATGAAGCAGCCAGTTGCAGATTTTCCTTGCATCTCACTTACATCAATTTCATTATTAATATAATTTTCATTATTATTACTCGAGTCGGCTAAGATTTTGAACCTATTTGGGAGTTCGAGTTGGTAATCTGCTTTTATGCTCGGATTATTTAATCGTTTAGCTTGGAATTTCAGTTCTTTTGATCCCTTGCTATCTCTGTTCGGGTTGCATAACTTTTCCCTTACTTTTGTGATAACTAATTGATGGTCGGTGTTTCCTTTCGCTCCTCTGTACGACCCAACGCCCATTATGTTGGTGTGTCTTCGTCTATCTACTAATACGTGATAGATCTGATTGAGAATTTTGCCATCCGACGATAACTAGATATATTTGAGGATGCCTTTGTGTTCAAAGTACATGCTCTTTACCAGTAGGGTTTGCGAAATCGCGAAAGTTATTAGTCTTTCTCCATTGTTGTTGGTCTTTTCGTATTTGCATATAGTAGGTCCATTTTTCTCTTCCCTGCCTCCCTTTGCATTGAAATCACTTAACACAATTTTCGAATTATATTTCGCTAATCGGTTAAACATCCTTTCTAGCTCATCGTAGAATATATCTTTGTCGTTCTCATCAACCTCATCGGTCGGTGCATAAACATTTATTAATACCGTGTTGTAACATCGAGCACATTCGTAACGTACGATAGTCTTTCTTTTACTAACTCTATATTCTGAACCACCATAAGGATGCTGTTCCGAAATGTTGTGACGGAATTCCCCCGTAGAAGAAGGTGTATATTCCCTGTCGGATACTATCTTGACCCTCCCACCGGATCTACTGTATCGTTAATATGTCCAATTCGTACTTCTCGGTCTCGCGTACCGCCACCTGACGAGGACACGTTATGTATAACGATCGTGCGTTCCACGTTCCAATTCTAAGATCATTTTTAATCCTGTTTTGGGAGCCCCCTGAAGCGGTCCCCACACGGAGATCCGAGTGAGGGACTAGTTTACCCCCATAATATTTTACCGCAGAAGAATTCATGAATCTTTTGTTACTATTTCTTGACAATAATAATAAATTATGAAAAGCAAGAAAGTTTGAATTATTTTAATTATAAACCAACTTTGCATCAAAACCTTGCATGATAGACCAAATCTGATGGTACTCCTGAAATTAGCAACCAAATTTCATTTTAAGGCACCTATCTTGAAAAAGAAAATATTAAGATCGTACAATGTTGTGTTGAATTACCTAGTGGTGGAACTTTGAAGTTACTGATAAGTGATAACATTTTACAGAATGTTTTAACACTCAGTATGTCCTATATTTCTAACCATAGTCATCTGTAAAATCATAGCAGCGAATCCCCGTTTGGTTTGTACCGTGAAAGTTCAAACTACTTCTAACCGATGATATTTATGCAGTTCCTAAAAAGTAATTTGAATGTTGGTCTTTTAAAGATCTAGATAAAATGAATTTTGTGGGCGGTAACAGCATGTTAGTCTTGTAATTTAGAATGTCTGATAATGGCTTTAGTGCATAGTAAAAGACAGAAGCTCTAGTGGAAATTTTTTCTTGACTTCTGATTTGTCGAGAGAATTGTGGCGTCACAGCCCAGAAGGGCTTTGATCGGCTCCCCCATCTCTTGCCACTTAACGGGAGTCTATTGCAAATTGGTTTTGCAGACTTAACCGAAGGTTATTCGGAAATGTTCGTAGATGCCGAAGTTTAGGGTTGATTGATATTTTAATGAAAGTGTAATAATTTGATTAATTATCGAATAAATCAAAGATCCCTGATATTTACTGACATGTTGCTGCCCGTCGCGTGGCCGCGAAAAAGAAAAGCCCGATGTATAGCGCCGTGATAGGTTAAATTTCATTTTTTAAAATGTTTTACAGTGCATCAGACAATAATTTGTATTAAGAAATAGTCTGACATTCATCATTTAAGGTAAAAACAGCTATGTTATGCATACAGGAACTTACGAACCTTTGGAAAATTGCAAACATGGTTAGTATCTCGCTGCTTCTCTGAAACTGATAATGGTTACAAAATAAGTGTTTCTGTGGATTATTTGCTATAGTGACCAATGGAAACTCTTCTTTAACTGAAGCTTGAGATTTAGAATTGGTTAAAATTTTTGCGCCATATTTTCTGTAGCGAATAGAATTTTCGTTGTCTTGCAACCTGGGTGCTTGGGGAATTTGTGGAAATTTTTCTTCTGCAGCTGGCAAAGGCACCTTGAAAGAACGGTTATTTATATTTTGCTTGTACTCAATCTCTTTTTGGCCACCGTGCAATATTGGCAAAACATATTGGCGAAACAAAAGAACTGTACAATTTTTCTTTTAAAGCGGCATTCTGACGACATTTTTCTCACTGTAATCACCCATTTGAGAAGGACTTCTAATTGATTAGTGTCATAAACCAAAAGAGTCGTTATGACAACACATGAGAAATAGATTTATAGGTTGTATTGTCGCTATAGCTAGCAAGTAAGATATTTCGGAATTTTGGCAGCTAATCGGACAATGAGTCCACGTGGAGGGTTTTGTTATATTGCACTTGCGCTGCTCAGTAGGGGAAAAGAAGTTGTTTGTTATTTCTTTTGCTTTGAAGTTTAACAACGGCAAGCTGAAATATATGATTTCAGATTTATAGATGAAGTGTTTTTGGAAAAGGAAATAAGCTAGCGGCACTAGAAGAATAAAGACTAGAAAATTTTCAGTACTAACCAAGGTCTAATTGCTCTATTACCAGCAACTGCTTGAAACAGGGCAGGCTAAAAAGAAGAAAATAATGAAACACAGGTATAAATCTTTTTGAAAAATGGAAACCACATTTTTGGGTCTATTCTGTATGTTATGAGGAGCGGCAAATTTGATTTTTATTATGCTGTGATAAAAATTTGTTTTACAACTGCAACTGTGTCTTTCTTTTTTGTTTTCAACTAACCATGAATTGAAATAAGAGTTATTTATGATCGCTAGAAGACATGCTGTGGTTTGGGGAAAAGTTATTAAAAGAAAAAAAAGATTAGAATCCTTTGGGTGAGACCTTTTACAATCTTTAGTTTTGCTGAGCGACGCCAACGAAAATTCTGGAATTATATAAATTCTTTGAACGGTTTTACTTTTTAATACATGGTAGATTTAGACTTTGAGAAGTGAATAATTGAGTCTGCTTTGAATTCTGTTTTGGAGTATATTTGCAAATTGAACGTTGTCTTACAAGATTAGTGATATCAGTGGAAGAGTAAGTAGATTATTTTAACTATCTTATATTTTTAGTCGATAGTTTGATCTTGAAGAGAATTTTGTATACGATTTTTTAACTTTGACCTATGCATTACATTTTAGTTAATATGAATCAGAAATATTTGCTTCAACCGGGATTGTGATCTGGGATTGCTCCTTTCATTTTAATTTTGAATGTTTGACGAATACGTTCGTATGTTTTTCTTAATGGTCACCTGCGGAATTTGAACCTAGCACATTTGAGTCAATGGTCCTTTGCACTTTGATTGTGGCCTATAGAACTGAAGTCTCAATAAGCTAGAGAGTGGGAGAGGATATTGGAAAAACTTGAGCAATTCCATTATAATTTATATTATCTCTTGTCAGACTCTTTACTAAAATTTGATGTCAGCGCCGGGAATTGAACTCTGAACTTGCCTGCCTACAGTTTGTTAATGCAGACTGGGAGAGTGCATGCTAAATTATTTAAATTGATGATGATGAATGTTCTAAGGATAGTAGCCCATTGGATCTGAAGATCTAGGTGAACCAATTGTGATTTAACAGTGCTTTGTGTTAGTTGAAGATATTGTTCTATGATTGGAACACAAAAATTAACGTGGATAGTTTTCTTGTTTGCGCTGCTTGGAAAATTAAATATATTTTTTTGTGTGTGAATGGGGGAGGACGCATATTTTTCAGTTACAGTACAATGTTTACTCCTTTTTTAACTTGTGAACCTGTCTGAGAATTACGAAGGACACTTTGATACTCAATTTGATTGTATAGATAGGTGAAAGTAGAAATTTGGGAACATTTTCAGAGAACTGTTTCATAGCTATCATATTTATTGATACCAGTATGTGAATTATATCATAATGTTGGATCCGAACTAAAAGTCCTTGTAAAAAATTCCTGAAGACGAACCTGGGATTATTGCCACTTGTGTTCCTTACCAATTATACACAGAAGTTGTCTGGAATTAAATATAGTCTGAGCGGGCTACATATATTTTTGACTTTCTCTATGAAATGAGGTGTGGTTGATCTTGACTTTTTGAAATATGATTGGACCGGAACTAATTAGAGTTAAGTTGGAGCACTGTGAAAGATTAATACTTAGTCTTTCAATACCTGTAAAAAACTCCATTTTTTGTCTTGAAATTAAAAATTTCGGCAGAGGTCCATGGAAAGCCAAGAATTTATAGTTAGAAATGGCGAAATATACTTGTTATACAATTGATATTTACATTTTTCTAATTCATTCCAAATGATTGCTTTTGCAACAGAATGAGAATATATCCAGGCTATCACTTTGATTTCTAAAATATTTATCAGTTTCACTAGTACCAGGCTCTGTTATGCACAAGAATTATTAATTTATGGTAGACCCCAGAACTGAAAATACGCGCGGAGTCCCCTCTTATTTTATAGATCCCATTAGTAGAATACAATATTTTAATTTAGAAACAACCTTCTTATGTTATCTCGAAATATAACTTCTATGTAGATACTAAGACTATAATTTTATTTTTCAGATCATTATTATTGATGAAATCATTGGAGGTCACCAGTTAGAATGATCAGTTGTGCAATTAGGTGAGTTTCTTAATTCAATATCTTTGGATATTAAATCTAATTTTATTCCACGTTCACGGCTATGCAGTCGCTGTTTATTATTTTCCTGAATAGAAATGAAACTTAGCAATGGCAGTATAGGAAGTTGGTTAGCATGGATCATTATGTTTCGGGCTATTTCATAAGTAAATCTGATTTGTGAATATTGTGCTGGATTTGTAAACTAAAAATCGTAGGGTTCACTTAAACTAGGATCACTAAAAAGTTGAATTATAACTTGCTAGCGAAATATTGTTTATTTATGGCCTTTAGACATTTCAGACTCAGGCGGTAATCGCCTAGGACAATAAAAAGTTGAAACATAACTTGATAGCTAAATATTGTTTATTTATGGTCTTTAGAGAACTTACGGCTAAGGCCGTAAAGATGTTTAAAATGATCATAATATTTTACATTGATTATTACTGGTGGAATAAAGAAAGTGGTAGAACATATAATGATTGTCCATAAGAAAGCTTACATGGTATAAGCTGAGTTCGAATCGAGGACCAAAGCACGAGTGGTAAATATTGAGTTCTATTTGGAATAAATTTTGTTTGAAATTATTTCTGCATAATAAACTTTTAATTGCATCGTGTGTTTCTTGTACACTTGTTTACCTATCAGGCCTAAATATTTTTTGAGCGTAGGGTCTTTGACTACGATTTGCTCTTCCTGGGTTGAAATCCCGGTCAGGACAGTGGAAAGTTATTTTGCAGTGTTATCATGCCTGACGCTTTGAGGTGTACTTTGCTTCCTATCAAATTCTTCGACACCTTCGGAAGGTAAAGACGGTTAAGCGTGCGACCGACTATCCCCTCACTTTGAACCACAAGTCAAGATAATGTGGAATGTTACCTCTACATTTCCCATGCGCCGTTCAAGGCGTCTGCATATTACATAAAGAATAGCTTTACATTTTTGTGTTCTTTTGTGAAAAAGAGAATCTCAAGCGAACTATACCTGTTTCCAAACGTGAAAATATAGACAAGTGTAGAAGATGTGTTCGTTACACGTTTGAAAGTCTCTATATGTACTTCTATTATTTTAAAACCAGGCAACTTTGTGTATATTTCTGTACTGCATCCGATTCAACTTTATTTATGACTTTTAGGTAAGTTTTACTTAGGCTGGCCATGCATGTTCCAGGCTGGCCATAACCATTTATTGGCTGCTTGAGTGCTGCTTGGGTAGCAGAGTAAAATGGGATAAGAGTAAAATCAAGAAAAATATACAACATTTATTTTGAAAAATAATAATAATTTGTTAAAATAACACCTAAATACCTACAAATAATACTGTCCCACCCAAACTTCATCATTTTGCTAAGAAGTTTGCTGGGAACGTCGATCGCCAGAGGTATTGTGAATACCAAACGAAAACGGTAACTTTTTGTACCGGGCGGAAATAACGCAAACGCCGGCATTACTTCAAACCGAGCCGGGGGCACTATAGTTATCACGACATTTACCATTAGTTAATATTTTTTGAAAATATCCGTAAACTTTAACAAATTTGACCTCCATACCTATACCACATGTGTGTGTGAAAGAGAGAGATCATATTTTTTTAAAAAAATGACCCCCATATTTTTTTGAATGAGTATGAAATGAAAATATCAGAAAGCAGTGAGAGAACTTTGTAAACAATAGTGTTGAAAGAATCTTGACTGATTTTGTTATTTCCCTTAAAATATTACAAGGTTAAATAATCTTGAAAATTTTTCGGTCCAGAGGATGTGAGGGAATAAAAATTTTATGCTACCATAATTTAATGTTATTATACACACTTTGAAACGTATTTTAAACATATTTTCTAGAAATTATTATTTGAGATTTCTATTAAGATTTTTTAGCCTAAATTCTACCGAAAAATGGCAAAGTTAACAAATAACTACCTGTGGTTATTGCATATAACTGTTACGCTATAACTTATAAATCACTCTTATAAACAACAGTTACTTTTCGCTAAACTGTTATCAAAGTAATAGTTCCGAGTAACACTTAAAATCCATATACAATAGCTCACATGATGCACTTAGCATTTTAAACTGTTTCAGGAAAGTCTTAGAGTGGAAATCTTTACTGTAGTAATAAACATATGCTATAAAATTTTATTTTATTTATGGTAAATACAGTATCATTACTTATAAAAGATACTTTCTACTGTAAAGATTTTTAATTTTCCGCTAAAGTTACAAATAGTAAAAACCAGATAATTTTAGATGAAAGTTTCCTACACTTAATTTTCGATACTGCCTGCTAAAATCAAGATTGGAAGTACTTACCATTTACTTGGAATAGAATTTTTAATGAGAATTCAGGTGATTATTTTCTGTGCAAAGTGTAAAAGAATTACTGTCGTTTATAAT
>JAGDQP010049724.1:4353-14425 GCA_022664845.1 Lepisma saccharinum | reverse complement strand
TACTACATCGCCATCTGTATTCAAACACTTTAACCTGCACTCAGCCAAGGATTTAATTCTGTTGCGAAGTAAGTCTGGAGTCTGCGATTCAAAGAAATCCTTAATTATAATCAGGAAAGAAGTTCCTTACCAAGACGTGATCGAGATGCCGTAATATGTGTAGCAGTTAGTGGGGAATACGGGAGGAAGAGTTTCATACATCAATTCATGAAAAGAATGCACTGTTTTGTGGAGGGCCTTGTAATAAAAAATGAGAACACTATGTCTGTTAAACATTGCTGAATTCTTGAAGACAGGTTTGCGGTGTATTTAATGATTTACAGAACTATAACGATCTGTAGCAAATGTGTCATCTCGTCTGAGAAAGGCATGATGGATGATGCACTATAGACTTCTATAATAGCAACAACACATTACGTTTGTAGAGAGGTGTTTTAGGATATCGTCCTGGAGCTTTACGATTGCCATAGCAGATCCGTGTTTAATTTGAAGAAATAATTCGATGCAGGAATCCTTGCCGCTTATTAATTACACTCAGAGAACTGCACATTTCCAGGCGGCGAATTTAGTTTGCTTGTGTCATCCCATGTGGCACCCATGAGTCCACCTTTTTAACCTTACCGATCGCACGGTGTTGTAGACTGACAGATGTATGTGTATGCCTAACTCATCTTAACGGCACGAACAGTTTTTGTAGGGTCTGTTTTTATATTGTTCGAGAGCAGATCATCGGAACATGATGTTGGTCGGCCGACGGGGTTATTTTGCAATGTTTTGTCACCAAAACGAAATTTGATGAAACAAGACGAATGGTGCGCTTGTGTCGCAAATACAGTTAATATTTTTTGCGGCTTGTCCAAAATTTCCCAGTTTTGATTCCTAAAGAAAATTCACTCGGAATTGTGTGCTCTCCATGCTCCACTTCCATACCGCCCTGTTAAAAAAAACAACCCCCGTACAGTTTCGGTATCCCAGCCTTCTTGCTGGACGTATACAGAGCTTGTGACCTTAGAGAGCGTGACCTTAGTAGAGCCGTATCTTGTGTTGCTGAGGTGCGTTTCCCAAAAGACGTCAAAGATATCATTTCATTCAAGCCAACCCAATTTAACAAATTATTCATATATTTAGTTTTGTTTAGCGAACGTAACAGGCAAACGATTTGAGAAATTTGTTGCAAGAACTAAAGTTATCATGTATTTCATTCTATTTGATATGCTCACCATTAGCCCAGTGACAGAGAAAAGTTTATCGTTCTATTTTAAGATGAAAGTTATTGTTAGCAACAGATTTTGATATTTCATTCTTTGGAAATGAACCAAATATATTTTATTTTGAATATGCAATTAAATTCATGTAAACGCCGTTTGTTCTTATCAAATATGCTCTCCTATGAATTACCTACCGCAAGAGATACGTAACACGTCGGTAAACTCATATGGCACGACTTTATGTCACCACGAACTACAGAACTGTACACAGCTCACGAAAGATTCAATTTTCCTCCTACTGAAAACCCATTTGGGTCATTTGAGGGAAAATATCCAAAGGAGGAAGATAGCTACACTCGTGTATTTCCATAACTACGACCCTCACTGGTAATCTTGTATGGTGTGAAAGAAACTACTATAACTGTAAATTATGAACTCATGTATAATCTGTCTGATTGGGCATATTACCAGTCATAATTGGTGAGACTGCACCTATCATCTCCGCAGTTTCCGTAACAACTGTCTTTTCATTTCACTACGAATGTCACTACAAGGTAGTCGAGCACAGCGAAAAACTCTAACAAGCAGTCTCATAAATTATATGTGCTCCTTGAATTAAACCAACACTTGCAAGTTCTGCTCTGATCACGAGCTTTTTTTTTACCTATTCCTCTTTCCCGTATGTCACCGTCTGTAAATACACTGTTGAATATCAGTGATTTTTTTTTATTTTATCCAGCAACAATTTAATCTTGAGTGTATACTTTTCTTTACAGAGGGCTTAGTCAGTTTCCTTGGCTTTTATAGTCTAGAAAGCTACAGGGACGGATATGTAGGCATTGTGTTCTACTTCGGCCACCTACAAAAAGGGTATTTTAAGGGTTTTTATCGCAATTCCCTTCCAAACGTACAATGATTTCTTTGCCTGTACTTGTTCAGACGAAGAATATGAATGGCATATCGTGTCCACGGAACGTGTTCAGTCTTTTTCAAACGTTGTGACTAACAAAATTTTGCTGACCTGAAATTAAACACAGCAGCTCAAAAACAAGTTCAGAAGAATAGAAAAAAAAGCCACCATCCATTATTGCGTCAATTGTATTTTGTGCAACACATGAATTAACTTTGAGAGGCAATAATTTTGAATCCGGTAATTTCTATGATCTCCAATTTTGTGTGGATTCTGGCGATAGTTTATTCAAACAACACTTTAAGACTGCGGCTGAAAACACCAAGTATGTGCCAGTACGTTTTCAGAATGAGCTTATATCAATTGCCGGCAATTATTTATTCCAAAATTATATATAAACTAAAATTTTGATTTGCAAGTACTACAGCGTGCTGATAGACGCGACAGCCGATATTACGGGTGTAGAACAGTTATCGATAGAAATTCGTTTTTATGACTCCAGTGAAAATAAGGTACATTGGATCCTAACTCATCCCACTCCTTTCAGATACTCGATGCACTTCTAAATACAGAAGTATAAGAATATTTTCTGAACATTTCGTATAAATAATGCGTGCATTAGAAGAATTATCCATAAATTCCCCTACTTCATATATAAGAAGCAATGATTATCGCCATATCTCTACAGGATCTACAGGAAGTTCCGTAGTTTCTTTGGTAATTAGGAGCTATTATTATTCCTATCTTGAGTCAGTGGCGCAAATTTTGCAGGGAGTACAATTGAACTTAATGGCAAAAAAGTTTCATATCAGTGAGTTGATTGACATCTTTACAAATAAGAAAGTATACACAGAAGCAAATTTTCAAGCGATGTTTTTAAAGTGCTACAGTGTAGCAAAGGAATTTGATGTTCACCTAATAGTTCAAAAATTTCGTCTCGATAAGTTCATCGTGCTAATCCTCCTTCTTGTACAGAATATTATCGCAGAACAATTTTGTACGATACATCGATTCTCTTTTACAGTCACTAAATGATAGATTTTCTGAGGAAAATAGCCCAGGTTTCTCTTTGTTCGTATTACATCCATGCGAGATGAGAAATGTTTCTAAGCCTCAGTTCTTACAGAAGATGAAAGAAGTAAGCCGAGTGTACAATATAGAAAATTTCATTTCTCAGGTAGAACGCTGATTCGATTTATGGAGACATAGAAATCTGTACCCTGCCAATCTGGAAAACCTCACTCTTTTCAACTTGATCGACTAATCTACATTTTACGCAGCAATAAAAGGGGGAATACAAATGTCTATTGCACTTCCTGTTACAACTTGTACCGTTGAAAGAAGTTTCAGTACATTAAGACGTGTTTAAAAACTTGGTTAAGATCCAGCACGTCTGAAGAAAGATTGACATCATTATGCTTGATGAGTTTTCATCAAGAAATTACACAAAAGAACAAAACAGAATTTATATCTGTTGCGTTGGATGCCTTTGGGAAAGAACCCAGACGTGTACAATTTTTGTTAAAAAAGTGACGTATAGCCTAAGTGAATCTTTTTTTTTTCTTTTAGGTGAAGGTAATAGATGTTAGAGTAATTTCTATGAAGCAGATATGGATTTCTTTAATTAACCACATGAGTTTGGAAAGAGCCAATATCAAACAAACTTGCAAGATACGCAACATTTCTGCAGTAGTACTTCATTAACTGTGACTCGTATAATGAATGATAAACGACACAAATATGTACTTTAAATCAAATTTAGTATACAATCTAATGGAACGAATCTAGTTATGTGAGTGAAATACTGACATGTGTGATATTAGTTGCCAGAACATGAGGGCGTTGGCAGACTGATACTGATCTTTTATTGTGATAATTCCTTAATGCTGTCTCTCCTTCTATTGGCAAGTAAAGAACTATTTTTCTTTTCTTTTAAATTTTTCGTTCAGTGTTGATAGAAGTTCATATTGCTCTTACACGAATAAAACATATTTTCCTTTGATTGGAAGTTCATACGTCATATTGACTTGTTAAATAACAAGAGAGGAGAAAGGATAACTTTATATTAAAACGGGACTCCAGGAAAGCCTGTGCTACAAAAAATGTGAAGTATTGTCTAAAATCTTGGTGTGCAATGTTTATATCGATTAATTTTACGTAATCCATTTTGTCATCGAATTTTATTTCATATTTTTTGACTTTCGTAGAGCTTTACAATAATAATAGTAATATCAAAATAAATTATATCTAAAATATGTTCATGTTTTGTAGAAATAGAACAGGAAGAACGCTACTAAAAGGAACACGTGACTTCTTTCTCGAAAGTTAGGGGAGCACATTATAAGCTTAAATATATATTTCAATCTTCCAGAGTACAAACGCTCTAGTTTTTATCTTTCTAATAATAATAATACAATAGATAAAAGGATTTATATTTAAAACACCATATGAATTTACTTTTTCCATCTAGCTGCTTTAATTTGCACAAAAACAAAGAAAAAGAGGCTACCTTTTTTGAAAAATAAGTTGGGGAAAACACAACCACAAACTTAGCTTGGGCCTAGAAAAACAAGCATGCAAAGAAGAAACTAAAACATTCTGTTTAGCGTGACCAAAATCCAAATAGCTGAGAAGTTATTTATCAGACGAAAAGTTTAAGCTTTTTGACATGCAGATGAAACATTGTTTTCAAGGCTTCTGCATGGGATAAACTAACCAGTGTCCTTGTTAGTTCTTTTCTCGTCCTTGTCGAATATCACACCCACGAAGGCAACCCATTTCAAAGTCGCGTTGTGCGAGAATTGCTTTTGACTGCGAGTAAGTATAATGTGTGTAGCAACGCCAGTTCGTTCCATTGATACTAACTACATTTGTTGTGACTTCGTACTACTAATTAATATAAGAATAAGAATAATGTACAACACGTCTCTTTTGTCCGAGATGCTTTGCTTACTCCAAGCGGAGGAAGAGCTGCGTGGGAAAATATGAGCTTAAGGCCTGTAATTTGTAACATTGCTAACATTATTTTAATATGGGCCATTTTTAGTAACTTTGACTTTGTCCCGTAAATATTAGGAATGCGATGCTGGTTGAAATTCACATCCACAGCCCACCCTGTATTCTAACCCGAGATATTCGAGTCACTGGTTTATCACCCCAACTCACACGGCTACCAGGTCGGCGCTGTAGCTTTGTGTATCATTTGCTGCTTCAAGGTATACCACACGAAAGCCTGAAAAGAAGACCGCTATAGCCTCACCACCCAATTAGATTAGAGCAATACATTTTGAATGTTCCACCAAGATTATTAGTATATTATTAGACTATTGACATCGAATAAAATGCATCTTCATGGGAGATTTTGTAGGTTAATTGTTAGCTCCCTATTGACAAATTTTATAAGGAACAGAAAAAACTGAAACATTATCCAAACATTTAATTTAATCATTTTCATAAATGTATATGTACTTGTCCACCTAGGACAGACTGAGTTTGCGCGAATTAGGTAAATTTACGTCCATATACAAGCACAGTCCTTTCCAAACAATATATAGTTCCTTTTACATCTCCATCAGCTTTCGTGTCTGAAAGATTTTGGTTTATTACACCCAGCAAATGAATGTATTCCTTACATTTTTTCGCATTTGCAATAAGCAACGCTGCTATGACATATATCGTCTTAAAAAAATAATGCATTTTCATTTGAAGCACGTAGATAATTTTTAAAACGCTACATGAAATCAGCTGTACAAAATCCTAGGATATAGCCCAAACATATTAATTTGTTTAATAACATTTCGGGTATTTCCCCAACAAGCCCCAACTTTATCTGTATAATTAGGATCAGTGCCTACCGTCTTGATTTTTGATAACAAGAGAATGTTTATTTTATGTATCTATGTACTCTAGAAACGATCCAATGCACATTTCTTCCATAACTAACTATCTCTATGGCTTATGGAATTTGCAAGTTCAACGCCGCAGAAACACACGTTCGCAATTGGATTCAATTCTCAGCAACATCTATCCAATCCTCGTCACGAACAAAAACTTCTCAAAGATCTCTTCTAACGTTGTCCTCCCTATGACGTCTTGGTCTTCCCAATGGTCTTCTCCTATTCAGTCTTCTCCTATTCAGTCTTCCAACGAAGACAGAATATAATCTTCGTATTCCCACATCCGAGCTACATGGCCTGCCTACCTTAGTCGTCGCGATTTCATTATTTTTAAAACATCTGGTGAATCGTGCAATCAGTGGAGTTCTTTATTATGCAGTCTCTAGTCATCTCGTCCGATTCGGCCCGTATATCTTTATCAAAACCTTATTTTCAAATACAATTAATGTACATCTTCTTGGGTCGTATTCCAACTTTCGAGACCGTTAAGTATTACTGGCAGAATAACCATTATATATAACTTCAATTTCCATTTCATTTATATTAATCGCCAGGTTAGAAGTTTCTGGACAAAATAGAAACACGCCTTGTCCGATATTAAGCGACTTTTTTTCTTCCGTGACCTCATATTTGCTTGGTACGGTCCCGAGTATTTACAATTGCTTACTTTCCCTATGACCTCATCTGTAATTCTTATGTTTATATTTCCTCCATTCCCTGTGTTTCGGCTTGTTATCATTTATTTTGTTTTCTCTATGTTAACCTGTAGACCTACCTCATCGCACGCTTCTACTACGACATCGGTGTTGCTCTGTAGTGCATATATGTCCTTCCCTAATAAATCTACATCATCCGCGTATACGAACAGTTGATTCAAGTCATTCAATGATATTCCATTTTCGTCCTCTTTTATCTTCTGAATTGCATATTATAACCCGAAATTAAACAGTAATGGTAACAAGGCATCACTTTGTTTTAATGCACTTCAATCTTGAAACTATCTGACATATCTTTAGCTATCCGTATTCAGCTCATTGGGTAATTAACACACATCATCTGTAGTTGAAAAAGTTTCTTCTGAATTCCAAATTATTCAATAATATTGTATATTGTTTTCTTTGGATAGAGTCACATGCTTTCATAGTCAATAAATAATCCAGATTCTTCTTCTTTTTTATTTCTTCTAAACCCAGATTGGTAGTTTATAATTATTTCAAATTCGTATACGCTTAGGCGAGTTAGTAGGATATTACTCAGTACTTTGTAATATGTTGGGAGTGATGAGATTCCGCTGTAATTATTACAGTCCGATTTGTCTCCTTTTTTATAAACCGGAACTATCATTGAGGGTTTCCAGTCCTTTGAAAGCTACTCCTTTCTCCAGACAGTACTTACCAATTTATGAATTTCCTTCATTAGTGCCGTTCCTCCCCTTTTAATTAATTCGGCTGGAATATTGTCTATTCGTGGCGATTTGAATTTAAAAAAAAATATTTACTGTCATTTTGACCTCGATATCACTACGTTCGGGTATATAACATCGTTTCGCTGTTTATAGTTCAATTGCTCTGTTTTTCTCCGTTGTACATTAAGAAGGTTTTCGAAATAATTTTTCCACACATTGAAAATATTAGTCGGATCCGTCTGAAGATCTCCGCACTCATTTCTAAACATTCTTAGCCTCGGCTGGTAACCATTCCTTAACGAGTTTATCGCTTTGTACAGATCATGCATGTTATTTGCCTTACCGTTTTTCTTTAACTCCTGAATCATCTGCGTCAGATATTCTTGCTTTATGTTTGTGAACTCGCGTTTTGTTTTGCGTTTCGCGTTAATGTAGTGCTTGATATTTGCTTCGCTTTCATTGGTTAGTCATCTCTGCCTTGTTTGTTTCTTTTCCTCATGTATATTAATGCTTTCTTCATTAAATCAAGGCTTGTTTTTCTGCTGTATCTTCTCACCTACACGTCCATTCATTATATCATGAATTGCCTTCCACATCTTACTTACATCAATTTCATTATTAATTTCATCTTTATTACTACTAGAGTCGGCTAAGGTTTCGAAACTACTTGAGATTTAAAGTTGGCTATCTGCTTTTACGCTCGGAATATCTAATCGTTTAACTTTGAATTTCAATTGCTTTGATCTTTTGCCTTCTCTGATGTTTTGCCGATGCATAACTTTCCTGTACTTTTGTGATAACTAACTGGTGATTGTTGTCTCCTTCCGTTCCTAAGGTCCTTCGGGACGGGAGTAAGCCATAGTGCTGTTACCGCACATGCAGTTCACTTTATCTTATCTTATCCTAAGGTCCTATTATAAAGTCTTTCTTAATCATATTTTAGCCCCTGAAGTCTCCCCTTCCAGGAGATCCCAATGAGGGACTAGTTTACCACCGGAATATTTTACCACAGGAGAATCCATGAACCACCAGTTACTGTTTCTTCAGAATAATGATAAAGCGGTGTAGAGTTGTCAGCTCTACGACCTCGCAGCAAAGGCGGACATTCAAGATGTCGTCCTCTATCCACCTCCGAGCCTAGTCAATGTCATTCATCCTCAGCCTCAAAGTGGAAATGGGGACACTGCTTCCCTTTACAACGATATTTTTGTTCGGCGTTATTTTTCCCTAGCCTTTGTAGATACATCTACTAACTGCAAGGCAGCAATACAGGTTTTGATCCGCCCAGGAATATTTCCGGTACCCACCGCATCGGCCGGCATTTTTTTATCCGCCAACTGGGGAGGCACCTGGTGGGAGGCTAGTAATTCGACGCTGAACTAATTGCACATCCATCTTTAACTTCGACGTCAAATTAAAAACAACTAAAAAACAAGCTACTACTTACTACTCACTAACTTTATAGTACTACTCAGAGATTGCTACAAAGTTATTTTTATATTTATTTTAGCTAATAATTTGGTCGAGACTTCAAAGATTTGAAATTTTAAAATATTTTTATACGTTCAACTAATTTCTTTGAAGATAGCTCTATTTGTTTTCTAAATCTATTTTTATTACATTTAGTTAATTGGCATTCCTTATAAATCTTGTTAATTTTATATACATAACAAAATATACCGAAAACAACCCAAAATAGGAAGAGACTATACTGCAATAACCACTATTATGTAGGTACAAACTGCATTATTTAAAATTTCCTTTATTATACTTATGTAGACTCTTATATATAGCATATCTTTATTCAATTAGAGAAAACCGCATCAAAAGAAAATATAATAGGTTATGAAAATAATTAATAAACATTTACATATGTTCACTTTTGTTACATAGCATCTACTTTGGTACTCCTAAGCTGTTGGTTTCTTTGAACGGGGCACTAAATTAAAAATGTGGCGAATGTTGCTAAACTAGAAGCTGCTGCCCTGACTGCAGTATAACTCTGCGTCGTATATAAGAGGTACTATCCCTCCCTGATAATTCTTCCGACTTCATTTCCATATCATCTCCCTATCTGACCTGTGGTTATATAATTGAATTAAACTGACAACAAAACATAGTTGCACGTCTTGCAATTAAGATCAAAAAACACTGAACTGCTGAACAAGACTATATTATTCATAAAAAATTAAATTACATGTTTTAATTTTTTATGAATAATATAGTCTTGTTCAGCAGTTCAGTGTTTTTTGATAATTGAATTGTTTAGCGAGAGACTAGGTTTACCCACAATTTTAATTGAAAGAAAAAATAATAATTGTGAATTACTACAAGCTGCGAAGGATACCAGCAGTCTTCATGATGTAGCTTATTACGCACTCTAAGGTCAAGTCACACCAACCAGTGGTTTAGAAAAAATCGGTAGATGGCAATCATATATTATTCTGTTGAAAGCTCAATTTTGACCAGGATGTGGAGTAGCCTAGTCTCCCGCTGAACCCTTAAATTAAATTCTGTTTTAAATACGCTCCCTCGCTTTTCCTATTGACTCCAGATAATAATCTGGTTTATAAAAATGAATGTTCATCAACTAGCAGTAATATCGTCTTCGTTTACGATATTTTTTTAAATGAAAATTTTCAATTATTGCCCT
>JAGDQP010049723.1:0-14425 GCA_022664845.1 Lepisma saccharinum | reverse complement strand
TTGTTCACCAGAAAACAAGCACTTCTTAAAATCATCAAACATAATCTCATTTTTCACAACATTTTTCTTCACACCCTTAACCCTCTTTGTTTCTTTCTTTTCTACTGTATTCATAGCATATACTTTCGATCGTAATCCTATAAATTCTTCAAGAGCTATTCCTTTCATCTCATCCTTCATCTTGCCAGGTACTTTCTCGTTACATAATGGGATATTATATCGATTATTTACAGGATATTTCGATGTGTCAAAATAGTCTATTAAATCAAGCATATCTTTATAAAAAATTTCACAAATAAAATGATAAACTAACGAATCTGTGTCGGTGTAAACAACAGTAAGCTTATCTCCATATCGAGGTTTCATCACTTCATAATGAAATTCGTACATTACTAATTTAGCAAGATCTAAAATAGCACTTCCAATATACACAGGTTTGTTTAATTTCGTGAATTTTCGTAGCATATGAATAAGTACAAAATTTTCTGAGTAGATTGTCCTAGATTTAAATTGTGGCATTGCAATGAGTTTTTCGGCTTTTCTTTTATGAGAAACAAGTTTTATATCAGTATACTTTCTCACATTTTCCATGGTTTTCCCAAACACGCTGTTGATAAGAAGTTTGTAAAAATCTTTCTCAAAATCGGTTGTTGCCTCTGTGCGTAGCTTGGTGTTCAGATCTATGTAAGGCTTAAGCCACTTCGATTGAGAAAACCATAGAATTCTGTGTACTTTTACAAGTTTTAAACCGTGAGCAAGATAAAATTTTAGCAATCGAAAATGTACAACATAGTTTCTTTTCGGATTTAGCGTTAGCAGTAATTTTTGTTGCTTCCCGTTAGGTGGGATTTCATTATCAGGTGCAAAAGGGTAATCTTGATGATCATCATGTAAGTTCTGAGAATAATCTAAGTCTACCTCTGCAAAGAAACCTCGTTCATCTTCGTCGGAATAATTTAGAATTTTGTTCGAATCCCAACTTTCTGGTGTTGGATCCCATGTAAACTTTCCATAGGGCAGGGGCATACTCATGGTATAACCATACAAATTATTCGCGTCCAGGTACATTATAAACGAGGTTTCTTTTTGAGGTTCGAATTTACTACCGAGAAACTCATTGTTAGCTTTAATATACCTTAAGCTACATTGGGATACACCACCACGGATTGATTTTTCGATAAACAAGTGCTTATCAATATCCGAAAATAATTCTAATTCAATTTTAGATTTATAAAGCATAGCTTTCCAAGATAAGCCTGGCGGTGTGTATGAGAAAGAAGGATCAATTCCATATGAAGTGATGCATGTGTTTCTGAAAGTTTCTACCACATAAGCTGTTAGCAAAACATCAGTGGTTAGATAATAATCATGAAAATCTCCAAATGTTTTGCAATCGAATGTTTTCCATACTCGCTGAACTAACAAATAATCTTCATTACTGCATTCACTACCCTTAAGTATGTTATTAAACGCTCTTTGAGGAGGTAGTTCTGTTTCATTAAATTTCGAAGCGTCAGTAAAATAATCATAAGGAAAAATACCCTTCCTTCTACTTAAATCAAATTTTACATCATCATGGAAATGAGCATGAGTGTATTTCAGTTCTTCCGGCTTTAATTTTTTTACTAATTCATCTAAAGAGTATGGCAGAAACCGGTACAAATCTAAAAATCTTACTTCAAATTTTCTACCATTTTTGAGATGGAACCACTTTGAAATTGCAATATACTTTTCCTCACTTTCTGCAAGAACTTTTATATCACCTGGAATGCAACCTAATTCTTTCAAGAAGAGATGCGCATCATACGAAGATAATCCGTGCATGAAACATCCTATAAAATTTTGCTTTTTTACTAGCAAATTACAATTATTGCAAAGAGGTTTAAGATAAGCTCCTGATAAATGATGGTGGTGATGAACTTTTGAGTTATCTTCAGTATATTCTTCGTCACAAATAGAGCATTTCTCTGATTGCTCATAATCAAGTTTTTCCGGTGTAGTTAGGGGATTCATCGGCAAATCAAGATTTAACCTATTAACAATTTGTTCTAACTCCTTCTGCAAACTTTTTAGAAAATGCTGCGCTGGATTATCACCTCTATACAAGTGAAGAATAGTCGGGATTTGATCTGACCAGCAAATTTTGAAACAGTAACTAGTGAATTTATGCTTCTGAATGTTGATAGATTTTTTTCCTCGGTGTTCAATAACCGGCTTCAAAAAACTTTCAAAATCTGCTACTATTACAACATCTGCTTTTGAAAATGAAGGGTCGGTTTCGAATTTAATAACTGAATCAGGAACAGGCATAATGACGCGAGTTGGTTCATGTTCTCGACAAAAATTTTCATGTTGCGTTAGTTTATGTTCATCTATAAAGTGGCATAAACAACGTCTGCAAAAATAATAATGACGTTTGTCACTAGTAACTTGACTCCTCACTAAACGAGAAAAATTTCTTATTAAACAGTAATGATGAGCAATCACTGTCCGAGATGTTGATGCCGTTGTTGTTACCGTTTCGTTTTTCACACACAGTAAGTCTATGCTGGTTCCCTTAAATTGATGTTTGCTAACATGAAAGGGAAAGACTTTTTCATTTTCATCATCTATCCCGTACACATTGATAGAAATTGGAGCATTAAAAAACGTTTCGTTATAATACTCCTCAAATTTGGGAACGTCGTGTAAGCTTACAGGAAAATGAATGTTATTTTTTTAAAAAACAGGGAGTATTTCTTTCACATAAGGCTCATAGTGAGAAACTTGGTTAGCATTTTTCCTTGAATCAATGGGGTTAAGTTTGGCTAGCACAGCATATAAAAAGCATCTCGAGTCTTGATTATTTTTTATATTGAGAATAGCTTTTTTCTTCTTAATGAATTCTGGGGGATTAACATTACATCCTGCGGCAATTGGATTAAAGGTATTAACATACACCTCAAGTTTATGATTAGGAGTAGAGAATAAGGACCAGCCTGAACCCTTAATTGCTCTCTCTTGATTCACCTTTAATTTATCGAATATTTCTGGAATAATATCTTCCACATCCGTTGATTTCAAAACTCGCATATTCCCGCTACGCACTGAAAAACACACTGTTTCTGCACCCTTCACAAAATCTGTAGTCAAAATAAAATTAATCTTCAGAACTGTATCACTCTCAGTTATTCGGTTTTTCAAAAACTCGACACACTCATTTTTCACTTTAATCAGAAAACTGTGCATATCACCACCGCCATTATTAACAAGTTCATAGTCGGCACATGTCTTAGAAAAAGCGCTTCTCACTGGTTCACAAGAATGTTTATTCTTCATATGTCACTGAAATTTCTACATGCTAACTTCATCCTTGCACACTGGGCATGTTATCATATCTAATTTACGTTTCTTCGCTGGCACTGTTTCTTCTTCAGTTCTAAGATGTGGATGCTTACGTTTGATATGAATATTATAGTTCTTTTTTAACAATACGCCACTGCATTCTGAACATTGAATTTTCTCCATTTTTTGTTTTTGGGAGAGAGGAAAATGAACTATATTTAAGAAAAACTTTTTTTCTTTTTACACTAATTTTTTGATAAAAATGTCTAATACTCGAAATATAGTTCATGTGCGCAATAAAAGCAATTGTCCCCCATCGATCTTCAATAAATAATATCGCAGACGTTAGATATTTGGTTCAAACAATTTCTCCCAGTTTTTTTACTAACTTTGAAGCACTAAAAACATATTGCAAGTAATAATTTAGTTGTAGTAACCAAATTATCTTCGCGTAGCAAGCAATAAATAATCTAGTACTCGTAACTTGGTAAAGAAGAGTAATCACTGCTGTTATAAAATCAACAAAGCTAAGTTTGCTTATCATCGACAAAAACTTTTCAATATTATGGGGCGGATATCAAGTGGCCAGGACGTCATGGATATCAAGCGGCTAGGAAACGTGAACAATACATTTTCTCTTCATAAATAGCTCACATCACAAAAAAAACTGAAAGAATATCCGTTTTCATACTTTCGAATCTTTCAGTTTTATCTCCATTTAAAAAAGAAT
This sequence comes from Lepisma saccharinum, assembly GCA_022664845.1. Lineage (NCBI taxonomy): Eukaryota > Metazoa > Arthropoda > Insecta > Zygentoma > Lepismatidae > Lepisma > Lepisma saccharinum. Next base: position 10,371 of record JAGDQP010049723.1, on the reverse strand, counting down.
CAACAAGGGAGATTTATTATTAGTTTTTCATAAAATTTCCTCTTTTATTCTCATTTTATCTCATGCCTCATGCATAATAGCAGGGGAATAAATTGAAAATAATTTTTTATTTCATGTCAGAATTTATTCAAACTTTTTGATTATTTATTGGCGTGATCTAGAAGTATTGAATAAACCAAGGTTGGGTTATGTAACTGGGAGGTTTTAACACGCCAACACGCAGACACCCACCCACACATGTATGGATAAAAAGAGACGGCAGATTGATAATCAGTATAACTCACAAAATATTTTCAAATAAGGAAAATGCATGCTAGAAACTTCCGCTCATGCACATGCAACAAAGTATCACGAAAAGACTGGACAAATTCATACAACATACGGATTTACAACAAGAGAGAAAACTAGCAACACAATTTGATGTTTAAAACTCCACCTTTTTTTACAGCAATAAAGAAGTTCATAGTGGCAGCAACAAATTTTCACGAACATGTCTCATCTTCAATATACCATTACGGTATTCATCTGATGCAAAGCAGTTGCTTAATGATGATGCAGATAGTTAATAGTTACAGCAGTAGATGGCGATAATAATTAGATAGTTTCAAAATATAACCGCTAGAGGGGAGTAGTAGCGCTAGATGGCGATAATAATTAAATAGTTTCAAAATATAACCGCTAGATGGAATTAATAATGCTAGTAATTAATAATAATATCGATAGATGGCGGTAATAATTAGATAATTTAAAAATTGCCGCTAGAGGGGAGTAATAGCGCTAATCAATTTTTTTGCAGCCGTGAGGCGGAAGTGACGCGTTAAATGGATATTTACTTATATGGGCTTTATGCTCAAGCCTTATTTTTTAGATACAAGTTTACACCTCTTCCAAGTTTGGTCGAGAAAGCTCTCTGAACCATTGATAGGTGTACTTGTAAGATCTTACGTTACGAGTTCACGCTTTCAAAACTGGAACTCTGAAGAATAAAGTCTTAAATGTGAAATTTGGATATATATTTTTAGCTACAAATATATTCTATATATTCAACTTTTTTTTTGAATCTACGAGAATTTAATCCACAAAAGAAAACTGGAAACTTTAGCTTTTGCAAGGTACTGGAATTGAGATATTATGGAGGTTTAAAAATTTTAATTTATTAATACACCTTAAAAATTTAAATTATTTTTGCACCTGCGGGAAATCTTGTAAATTTTAAGAACAGTACAGTATAGCATGTTGTGTCTTTTTTACAAAGTATTCAAATGTATAAGCAATGTCAGTCTATTTTAATTAGCAATATATGTTTTTAAATTTAAATAGCTTCCAAACGGTCCGAATTATAAATCTTCCTTAAGCTAATAGCATGTTCAAAAACTAGATAAATAGACCTCAGCCTATTCCTACTGAATGATTTATTTTTTATTTGATCGTAAGATAAAATTTCATAAGTACTGTGTTTAAGACAGATTCTAAGACATGAAATGTGTCAAAAAATACTAAAGTCATAAACGAGAAAATAGAATGCTTTTGATTTCAAAAGCAATCTTTTCTGCAAAATAACGTTTTAAAGCTCTGAATCGGTGCTTCTGAAGCTCCGGGCCGTGGCCTGCTAGCAGACCGTGACATCATTTCTACAGGGCAGCAAGAGATTCCGGAATTTTTTATTTTAAAATTCTAAACCTTCTAATGAATAATATTGTAAAGTAGATATATTCTGAGGATATTAATCTTCGGGAATGTATCGAAAACTCAGGTTTAGAGCAGTTTACTAATATCAGTGCACCAAATGTCCGCAGGCCCAACATAAGCCACAAACTTTGGAGGGGAGGGCACGGGTCACAATATATTTTTACGTCCTGTTCAAAGCCATAGAATGAGTTTTTTATACAGGTCAGTGAAATTTGGTACACGCTATTCTACGGGCCTAAATATTAGTGATCGAGTCACGAGTTCTTAAACATGAAAGTATTCATGAATGATTGGGAATTTTCAGATATTGAAATCTTTGAACATTTGGAAAGGGTATACCGCTGTATATTAGCTTTCACAAAAAATGCCTGCACGCCGACCTCATCAAAGAGCGGCATATTCTCTGTCTTCAAAGCTAAAAGATAACACGTGTATTAAAAATGTCAATGATCAATAAGCTACGAAATACAAAGAAAATTTTTGCACTGAAATTCAGGACGATCTTGGGAGTCTGTATCTAATTATTAACTTTTGAATATTGTTTGTTCGCAAGTCGCGTTCCAGTAAGTGCTTATTTTCAAACCTCGATCTTGGGAGTATAGATTTTAATTTTAATTTTAATACGAGTAATGATATTCGACTTTGTTTGATTCGAGTTTCACGAAAGCTCGCGTTAAAACGGTTTGTAACGCAACAATTAGCGTTCTATCCATCCCAAGCTTACAGAACGATCTCCAGAATATAAAAGGAAAACTACAAACACACAGAAGAGAAAGCTTGAATTCACTTGTAAATACATGGATATTACTTAAAACGTGTGATGATACAATGGTGTGACAACTGCCGGAATCTGAATGTATTATTTGTGTTGATGATGTGAGAAAATACAGCTATGAAACCATTGCGACTTACGCGACAAATCAACACAAATCATCCCGAGATAATTAACAAGCCCGTTGAACTTCTTAACCGTAATGAAGATTCACTTAGAGGAAAAAAATATTTCCAAAGTTTCAAATCGACACCTTACTTGTGACAACATACTTTAGAAGTTCGTTGGCAGAGACCCGGAATAAAGTTCTCAAGAGGTTATAAGAACTCGGAAAGGAATTTGAGCTGATTCTAATTAATAAGAATGTGACCTGTCCTATTATTTTCCGGATGATAGACTGTTAGCCAGGATGGCATTTCTCAGTGACATATTTTATTACATAAACCAGTTGTATTTAACACTTCACCTTCCACCTCAATCTCCCGCTTTATATAATTTCAGAAAGACCTAACTTTGGGTTTCAGTGGTACTCACGAAAATTTTATTATAAAAGCAGATGATTTCTAATTAAGATGTTTAGGATATTATTGCAACCCATTTTAAAACGTCGTTGTCATTTTAGTACCATTAATCTATATATGAGGATCGCCGGTGGCAAAATATAAGGATTGTGAACATTTTTGTTGAAGACAAAGGAACGAAGTTTCGTCTTTGTTTTTCAACCACATAGTTTGCGAAATTGCATTTTCTACTAAGACAGTTTAAAACGATACCCAGAAACCACCTGCAACCTTTTCACTGCCTCCGTTTGACTATCAATTAAGTTTAACCCAGAACTAATAAGCTAATTGACAGAAAACAACAACAAAAGTCTCCCAATCCTTCAAGGAGTCAGTTATAAAATAAAGTAAGTTTAACATTTTCATTTAGTTATTAATGGGTTGTTTAAGTGCTGGGTGCTAAATTCAGAATTGTATATAATGTTTGAACTATTGTTTAAAACTGATTAATGCATACTTGGTATATATAAATATCTTACAAGTGTATGCAGTATTCGATTTGCCGTAAACTAAGAAGAGGGAACGTGCTTGCTTGATATATTCCACGTACTACCCGTCTGGGTAAAAGTTAAAAGATATTTTTCCGTGGAATCCGAAACCGAGTATGATATATTGTGCCCCTAGATAAAATCTAACACTGTGTGTTTCACCGACAGCATAACTCCTCGGATCTTTTCCTGCTCAGCTGACAAGTAACCATATTTCAACTGGACACTCAGATCTAGAAGATAGACGTATTTAAAATCAGCATAAAAGAACGAGTTTGTGTGTTATGCTGTGCTATTTATTACTAACCTTCTCCGTTAATTTTTTGTTTTGCCAATGGCACACAATCTTTGACACACAAACTCAGTTTCTATGCTGATTTTAAATATGATTTTGTGTTCACCAGAAATAGTGTTACATGTGAGCTCTATGGTGAGATATAATGCGTAAATACATATTTTTGTCGCTGTCATTTTCCATCGAACCAACAGCACTGACACTATTTTAATAATTCAACCTGTGTTACACTAAAACATATAATAAAACAACTTTTGCCGATCAGATAAATGCCAATGATAAATAGTACAAATAAATTTAATGATGTTGTCTTGAGGAATCTAAATGCCCTTGGAGATTTCATTAATACAGTAATTGAATCCTAATTTAAATATAATTTTATGTTGAATAACATTCCGTATGTAGTGCGCAAGTCTATTACTAGTCATTTTGATTATTCCGAATTTAATATATTTGTTCAATGAACTTCAAATATATGTAGGCTTTATTGATTGGGAACGATCCACCGTTTTACAAAAAAAAAAAAAAAAATACCGGGCCGCGGTCTCACATAATTGAGAACGACTGCTCTAAATAACGAAGACTTACCTGCAATTTTCGATATCGTATTTCCTGTTTTTTAATATTTCTTAAGAATTGAAGCAATGTCAGTAGAAAAAAATCAAGATACCCACATTTTGGAGTTCATTGTTAATTTAGTATATCTTTTTGGTAACTAAGATCGTAAGAAATGAGCAAAATTCATATGTACTAACGTACTTTATAGAAGCAAATGGCAACTAACACAGTATATACTTGGGTAGCTTGCATTAATGAATAATAAAGAAAATGTATTACCTAAAGAGACTGATGGAATTTAAATATGAGTCATACTTTCGATAAAAATAGATATTTCATATTTCAAAATATACTTTTGGCTAAAACTGATATAAGTAGATAAATTTTTAAACTGTTTCAATAGACAATTCGAAATATGTATTGATAAATCAGACATGCATTAATCACGTTCTGTCTTATAACCGTACTCTTTAGCAAGGCCTCATGTACGAAAGGTCAAAAAGGGCGCGATCTTCGGGCACTGGACTGGGTAGGGTTGAAAGAGTGTAAATAATGTTGGTAAAACAAGCGTGCCAGAAACGTGCGCCGCATTGCTGTCAGTAAAGTACAAATTACTTATGAGAGAAGTGAGAATACGAGGGAGCGGTGGCTCGTCGCTCATTCCTCGTTCTAGGGGTCATCGGTTTAAACCCGGGTCGTGCAACGCGGGCTTTGTGGTTACCAAACACCATGTGCGTGGATTTTCTCGGGATTCTTCCCTTTCCTACTGCTTTTTTTCACAAAGTATCCCTTCACCCCTAAGCCAAAGTTGGGTAAAAGCCTTAAAAATTGAACTTCAAATGGGATATGACGCATATATAAGGAGAGTCAAATGAAAAATATTTAATACTTTTTATTGTGCAATGCATTGAAAACAGGAGTGATTCACTTACATTAATTTTCGACATATTACCGTGGCGTGGAATGTGTTCACCTGTTTGCAAAGTGTAAGGGTACCATGAAATGAAACATGTTTCACGTATATAGTAAACCATCTCCCGCTTGCTCCATGCGAGTAAAATGGTTATTATTATTATTAAATCCATTTATTAGTTTGCTTTATTACATATAGCAAAATGTTTATTAACTTGAAATAATATCGTTCAATGAATATAGAATAGGTTGTTTGAATTTTATTTGTGACCTTTTATCATCTAAGACTCGGGCCGGGATATGGGGGTAAAGGATTCGGGAAGATTTCGGCCTGGGCTTATGTTGAACGTGCCATTGCTGCATTTGCCTCGTTTGACTGAGGAAAAAACTCAGGATAAGCGGGCGGTTGGATGGAACCCGCAACCTCCCGAATGCCACACCAACGCTCTACCACTCAGCTAAGACGGCTCGGTATAGAATAGGTCGTAATTAATAAACATTTACTCAAGCCCACTTTTGTTAAAATTTATCACTTGTCTCTTTCGGTTGGGCTCCAAAATGAAAAGTTTTAACCTTACAAAAATGCAAGCTGCAGCCTTGTCTTTAATTAAGTAGTTCTTGTAAGCTGTTTCTTGAATACAAACATATACGATAAACTAAAATCTCTGAATCAAAATATACTCGAGTTGACTTTGATTTTTTTTTAACTTAGTTGAAATTAAAGCTCTCTACATTAATTTTCTGGTTTATTTGTTTGCGTTAAAACGTTTTGTGTGCCTTTCGAACTACGGTATTGTAGATTTATTTGAGTCGATAAGACTCGTCAGGTACACAGTGTTAGTTGTTTTGTTATTTCTTTGTTTAGCAGGCCTAAGTACTACCAGGTGTGCCGGTTACTAAGTCTTATTTTTTTAGAAGATAGTGCTAAAAAATGGCTCATCTGTTATGTCATTTTGTTGCTTTTAAAGGAAATTTCAAAACATCATTGATATTTGAACAACTTCGAGCTCGCGTAATATTTCTTTCGTGTGGTAAACATGTCGAGTTTCGAGCCAAATAAAGAGCATTTGCGGCGTGTACTGGTTTTCTGGTTCATTCAAAAGTAAAATGCGACGGAAAGCCGTCGTATACTTGTGGAAACTTACAGTGACAATGTCCTAATGCAAGGCGCTTGTGTGCGTTGGTTTAGACAGTTCAAAAGTGGTGATTTCGCATTGAAAGACATAGAACACCCAGGCCAACCAGAAAATTGAGGATGCCGTCTGCATGCCATGGGAAAGACCCAGAAGGCAGGAAAATGGGTACCACATCAGCGGAACGACAAACAGATAGAAAAGCGAAAAACGGTGTAAGAAGTTTTGCTTTCACTGTATGAAAGACGTTTGCATCGGATCATTACTAGAGCCGAAAAATATATTTCGATAATCCAAAATGCAGAAACTCATGGGTTGGCCCAGGACAACTATCATGATCGACCGCAAGACCGAATCTATTTGGAAAGAAGACAAAAATATGCATTTGGTGGGATCAAAAGGGTGTCGTGTATCATGAGCTTCTAAAACCAGGCGAAACAGTCAATACCGTTGGCTACCTTCAACAAATGATCAATTTGAACCATGCATTGATGAAAAGCAACCAGAGTGGGCTGCAAGTCCGGGCATAATTATTATGTAGCACATCAACGTCCCATCGCAAACAGAGAAAACGGTGATGGACACCATTCCTGTACTTGGTTTGGAACTTTTGCCCCAACCAGCGTAGTCACCAGACTTGGTCTCTTCCGCGTACCACTTGTTTTCATCGACGTCTCACGCACTTTCTATGCAACAGTTGAACAATTACGGAGATGTCGAAAAGTGGCTTCATGACTAGACGACCTCAAAAGTTGTACAGTTTTTCTGGAATGGCATCCACAAATTGCCAGAGAGATCGAGAAGATGTGTAACTAGCAGTAGCATATATTTTTGAATATCCTTCCACATTAAACGTGTTTTTTTTTGTCAGAAAAATGAATTATTAACCGGTACGTCTGGTAAGCTTGTCACAAGTCTGGGGGATAAGGTAGAAAGCAAGTATTTTCACTAAAAAGTGTAGGAACATTTTAAGAAGAGAAGTCTAGCAATGCAATATCATATTATTTAAGTTAATAGGGAGAATTACACTAAAAGATTATATTTACTTTCAATTTTTCTTTGTTCACATTTTCTTTCCACTACCGAACTTTTGTTTAAATTTCTCCGTAATAATATGCATTTTATTCCATCCCCCTTACAACTGCAGTCCTATTTAAAAGTGTTTTTAAGGGTTTTGTGAATTTTGTACTGTGAATTTTTTACCCTATTGTTAAATGTTGTGTCGTATACATTCAATATATACACCAACTACAGTAACTATAAAAACCACCTCCAAACCATGGACCTTGAAACCAACATATATTCTATATTGGAAGACAAAAATGCAACTGTCTAATTGACAAGTCAGTGTTTCATCTTTGTCGTTCCAATCTGAAAACCTATTATCAGATCATACGAAAAATTTCAACTCGCTTTCTCCTTGCCTTTATTTGCTATCATTTTTATTTGTTATATCCGTTATTTCAAAGCTTCAAACATAGACTTTATTCAATTAGATATAGAACTAATCTAGATATATTGTGGTGTTTTTAAATGTGTCTTAGAAGTTCACTGGCTACATTCCTATATACAGTTATCAATACCTGTTATCAATATCAATTCCAATATATTCCTATGTATAATCAATTCATTATATATATTTTTAGTAGCAAAGTCTTTATCAATAGAATGTTTTGTTTTCTTTATTTTTTCTTCAGATTCTCATTTGTACTTATAAATATGTCGAATTTATCCTTTGATAAATGTAAAGTTTAAGTAATTTATACTATTTCACGTTTAATTATTTTAAATGAGATATCTCGTGCTCGATTTTAATTTCACTTCAATGTCTACAGCTGTGCTGAAATTCGTTATTTCCTAAATATTTTTCAGGTTTGTAGCGGAAACTGTAATGACAATATATTCAGATGTAAAGAGGACAAGAATGTAGATAACTTATCTTCCAACTTAATACCGAATGCGATTTCGTTCTTCCCAGACTGTTTTTTGTCGGATAGAGATAATGGATCAGGCATTGCTTCGTGTAATAACAAAAATGTTGATGGTGTTAGTAAGAGTAGCATAAAGCAAGAGACCACGGAGAAAATATCATATCTTGGTGCGTTAAAAGCATCTTTAAGTAATACAACGGCATCTAAAGACATAAGTGAACCATCTTGTGTTGAGAAAAATAATTACTCTAAAGCAAGTCCAGCTGAATCTTCAACATGTGGTAGCTTGAAACAGGAAATGGGGATCGAGACAGACAAAAACCCCGATGACAACAGGATTTGTGAAACTAGATATGCCAAAAACGATTACTTGAAACGACGAACGATAAATCTCGCACATAGGAAACGTTTTAAATGTAAAACTTGTGGAGATAAATTTACGAAACCCAGTAGCTTGAAAACGCACATGAGGCTACATACAGGCGACAGACCTTATGAGTGTAAAACCTGTGGATCTAAATATAATAGTTCTAGTCACTTGAAAGAACACATGAGGGTCCACACAGGTGAGAGACCTTTTGACTGTAAAAGATGTGGAACTAATTTCACTCATTCCAGTAGCTTGAAAAGACACATGAGAACACACACAGGCGAAAAGCCTTTTAACTGTAACAGCTGTGGAGCTAAATTTACCCATTCCAGTAGTCTGAAAAAACATTTAATAATCCACACAGGGGACAAGCCTTTTAGTTGTAAAATTTGTGGAAATAAATTTACACAATCCAGTAGCCTGAAAAAACACTTAAGAATCCACACAGGGGAGAAGCCTTTTGAGTGTACAACTTGTGGAAACAAATTTACGCAATCCAGTAGCTTGAAAACCCACATGAGAATACACACAGGCGAAAAGCCTTTTGGCTGTAAAAGCTGTAGGGCTAGATTTACCAGTTCATCAAGCTTAAAACAACACATGGCAACCCATACACTCAACAGGCATTTTGACTGTGAAAGCTGTGGATCTAAATTTACCCATTTCAGTAGCTTGAAAAGACACATGGTAATCCACACAGGCGACAGACCTTTTGACTGTAAAAGTTGTGGAGCAAAATTTAATCAGTCGAGTATCTTGAAAAGACACATGGTAATCCACATAGGCTTGAGACCTTTTGACTGTAAAAGCTGTGGAGCCAAATTTACCCATTCCACCAGCTTGAAAAGACACATGATAAACCACACAAGGTTAAGAACTTTTGACTAAAATATAGAGACGTGGAGCTAGATTTGCTGAATTCAATCGCTTGAAAATACACACAAGAATCCACAATGGCGACAAACCTTTTGACTATAAAAGTCGTGATAAATATATCCATGTCAGCAGCTTCAAAGAACACATGAGAATCCATATAGGCAACAAACCTTTCGAGTAAACTTGTGGAGCTAAATTTATCGACTTCAGTAGCTTGAAAACGCAAACATTAGAATACGCTAGGTGCAAGCATTTTAATGTGAACCCTGTTGAGCTAAATTTAACACCCAGTAACAAAAGAACACAGAGCAATCCGCACTCGCGAGGAAACTACTGAGTGTAAAAGCAGTGGAGTTATATTTACGAAATACTGTAACGAAACAACAAAAGGGAATCCACACAGGCAACAAATCTTCGGATTGTAAAACTTGAAGTGAAATTTAAAGGTTGCTCGAACATGAAACAACATGATCCACAAAGGCTTTTGAAATATAAATGATCACACGTAACTTTATGGCATCCGAGCTCTTGCCGTATATTATTGTAATTTGATGAAATTGTATTGGCCAGTGTCTCCAATTTTCTGCGTTCCATACTCGGCTGGGGCGTCGATGTTTGTAGATTTTAGAAATTTAACAGGTAATATAATCCACTTTGGCTGTAGCTTCATTAATCATAATTGACAACTACTTCGACGATTTTACTAAATACAGAGAATAGAAAGAGTTCTAGCATAAAAAGTAAGTAAAATAAACTATGAATTATTCATTCCAATGTCTGAATACCT
>JAGDQP010049722.1:0-14425 GCA_022664845.1 Lepisma saccharinum | reverse complement strand
TCACATAATCCATGATGCAGGTTGAGAAATGTCGGTGGGTGTCCGTACTTGACCTTGAAACGTTGTTAGCTGGTGGCGGTTGGTCAGTGCGTTCGGATGCTTTGCTAAGTATTTGACTTTTGACAAGGTTTAGTTTTTTGTGTTAAAAATCGGCTTTCATTGTAGTGTACTCGTCCCATTATGACAACAAAAGCACATTAAGCACGTTTCGCCCACTTCGAAGAACTTTACTGTATTACTTTCAGTATGGTTGCTTCTTTGATAATTCGACCTTTCTTGCGTTCCGACCATGTCCGCAGTCCCATAGGTGACGGATTAACGAGGTTCTACTGTAACTGTATTTTCTTGACTTCCTTGGATTTTGTTATGTAAATAAAGGAAGATGCTATCTGCACTATTCCGTACATGCTTGCGATTCTGTTTGCTTGCTGATGACTGAGCGTAAAGGATAACAAGTTAATGTTTTGAATTTAGTATTCTGTAGAACAACACATTAAAGTTCAAAAACCCGGATACCCTTATCTTACATCATGAAGCGTATCCACTTCGCTTCTTTTTATGCCGTATCTGAGTAAATATTCGGAAACGAGTCTCCCTAATGTTCCTTACGTAGTTAGATAAGCGCAAAAATTGATTTGTTATTCAATCTGCACATTAAAGAATGACATCATTCATTAAAAGATTGCTCTTTTAGAATAGAATTGGACTCTGGAACAGCATCAAGATACACTGCGAAAACTGATCACAAATTATATACTTGATGGAAGAATATAACCGGCTTGGCTACTGTAAATGAAAGCTTTTTACCTTAAAAGAAATACTTTTATCTTCTTTTGAAGAAAAAAAATCACACGAAGTGAAATTTTAACTTATTATTCTTAAATATATGTTCTTGTTTGCGTGTCAATAGTAGTTGTCCTTGAGGTGGAAACTACGCAAACAATTTTTAAAGTGGAATTTTCTGGCCAACCATCAGATGGAGACATGCTTTTGAAGAGGCTGCTGGCTACCACAGGAGCCTACAAGGACAGGGTATACACTGCTGCTTCTTGTGTTGCAAATTAGCAACGAATGTTGTCTGCACGAAGCTACAGTTTTATTGCAACTCTTCACACGCACATCTTCATCCAAATTGCAATACCTGTCGCTTCTTCATTTCTTCTCCAAACGTGTGAAGTGTGATGCAGACATATCCTGCTCTTTCTTGTGGAAATAAGAAGAACGTGGTATTGTTTGTTGTAATAAAACTTGAATGCCAATTTCCTGCATGCGTGCAAGTACTTCCATGGTAAAGCAGTCCAGCTTATCCATGCAGTATTAGAACTATTTCTATAGAAGATAAATATTCATTTTCTATGAGCTCATATTTACTGTAATGATAGTCATGGTTTTACAGGAACTGCCGGTCTGGAACAAACGTGATGAATTAGAGGAAGAATGGAGGCGATAATTACGTAATAACTAATCATCATTTCAAATGTTGGTTTTATGAGTACGAAACTAATGAATTTCATTAAAACGAAAGAGGCCACAACATTCGAGAAAAACCAATGCCCATCCAACCAGACGTGTATGCTAATGCTACCATGATTGTTCGAATATTCCATTAGTCATAGCTCTAGTTCTAATGTACTTCTGTTGATATATGCACCATTAATTCCGAACCGGGTGGTCCTAATGAGAACTGAATTACTTTCACATATCCTCATCCTCACACAGGATTTCGTTTCGGGAATCCTGGCTTTGTATGTATACAAAAATGTACATAATTGCGACTAACTTTATACTAATTTCATAAAGAAATCGCAATTTCGGAGGGGCTCAGAACCTTCTGGACCCTTCCCCTGGCTACGCCACTGTCACCGCGTAAATGGTAAGGACGAGGAGCAAGTGGCAACGAAAGGTTGGGATGGCAGAGAAGTTGCAATCTCAAGATGGGAGTGTGTGAAGGTGAAGCTGAAACGGTGGTGTGAGGGAAACTTCAAGCGTGAGGATGAGACTGACTGACTGAAGCTTGAAGTGTGGACGAAACTAAAATCTGAGGTTAAAACTCTCCAACTTGGTCCTCACCCTCAGCTGTTTCCATCTGAATTTTGCCCTCATCTTCAGCCTCATGTCTCCGCTTTGTCTTCAGGCTCAGGTAGCTATGCTTTGCTGTCATCCTCATTTAACCCCCCACCTCTACTTTTTCCCGTCATCGTGACTCACCGTTATTCTCAAATTTCAATCTTACCCTCAACATCACACTGTAATTTCGTCCTCACTCTCATTCAACATCAACTTTGGTAGGGAGATTGAACCTCACGATGAGACCTCAACCTCGACCTCACTATGAAATTTGAACTTTAACCTCACGTCGGAACTTCAGCGTCACTCAACCTCACGATGGGACATCAATATTGGCCTCACCTAACTTGAACTTCAGCCTCACGATGAGACCAATCTAGGCCTCACCCAACTTAAACCTGAATCTCACCGTGGGACTTTAATCTGGGCCTCCCCAACTTGAGCCTCAACCTCACGATGGAAGTTAAACCTCAGCATCTCGATGAGACTTCAATCTGGGCCTCACCCAACTTGAACCTCACGATGGGACTTCAATATGGACCTCACACAACTTGAGCCTCAACCTCACGATGGAACTTGAGGCTCAGCTTCACGATGGAATTTGAACCCCGATATCATTCAACCTCACGATGGGAGTTCAACCTCTGCCCCACTGAACTTCGACCTCACTCAACCTCCATCTCACAATCGAACGTCAACCTTGATCCTCTGTTTCATTTTGTGTCAACTTCGAGCCCAAAACAACTGCTAATAAAAGCAATATCGTGATAAAGCAGAAACGATGTAGCTATTAAATTGAAATTGAGTTCTTATGAGTTGATTTCTGACTTGTATCATTATGGGGGCAAAATTTGATGTGATCAAGTTGTCAGTGTTTCACACTGTTTGCAACACTGTTCATTATCACTAGCAACTACCAAATAACGAATAAACCACTGTAGTGCTATTTCAAAAATGAAACTTTATACCAAGTTGGCAACACTAACAACCCAATTACAACAAATGTTAGCTCATGATATCCGCATTAACGATACACATTTACTCCCAAACCTAAATTTTACTGTAATGTATCGTCTCTGAGTTATCGTGATATATTCATTTTACTCACCATTGTAAGGGGTCAGTTTTGAGCTTCAAGTTGGAACCCTGTATCTCGAGAATTAAGAGGAATGTGATCCATGTTTTCCTTATCTTTTTGTGTCAGGAATTCATCTGCCAATAAATTTGTCCCTTATATTGGAATTTACCTGTATAATGTATATACGGGGGAAAATGACAGTGTAGTTGGAAAAGGTACCATTTGGGGGCACGCGTTTGAAGGGACTACGTTAATTTAGTTTACATAGAAAATTAAGCTTGTAATAATTAGAGTAAATCACAATGTCTATAAAGGGAGTTGTGAATAATGTTCATCGTTAATAAATTATTCTGTTTATGATTAATAGGTGATGCCTAACCATGTTGTTCCAACGTCATTTTTCGTTCCTTTCATTCCTGGTCGGTCCAAAGAACAACAGAAGAGCAGACAGCAGAGTAGTGTTGTTACCATGTAAGTACCATTTCTTTCTTTCTTCGAAAATGGATGTTTCAGTAGCGATTCTACATTCACACGATTGAGTAGCCGATTCACAACATATATGTTTTTGCTTGAAGTTGTTTACAGCATGTTTACATTTTGTTTACAGCATCAGTAAATATTGGTTATAACCCTAAAGGAAAAACCAAGAGTCGCCAAACTCTGACCGCTACCCAAACGTGGGCCGCTTGAGTATTTTGCGTTGAAAATACTCTCACACATTTATAACAAGGCGAACCTAGTTCGTCAGAAAAGGACGTCATGAAGAAAAATAAGATTCATTGACTTCGGTCAGCGAGAGTGTGTGTGTGTGTGTGTGAAGTCTTCGGTTCGATCCCGGCTCGTCCCACATAGCACAGGATATCCCAGGGATATCCCTTTTAGATCCACAATATGCGTACAATGTCCCAGAATATTTGGGATCAATTAAGGATATTCCTAGGATATATTTTTAGAATATTAAACGAATATTGTAGATTGGAGTTTCAGGAAGATTCGTGGAATATTCTGGGAATATCCCCAAAGAAAAATTGTCCTTCACATATTCATAGAATATACTTGGGATATCCCCAGGAATATCCTTGGGATATGCGCTCATCCCGGACATTCAGATATTCGTAGAATATTCTACGCATATACTAAGAATATCTGAGAATATCCTTGGGATATTCCAATATTCTCAGGGAAATATTCGTAGCATATTCCTAGGATGTACCTGTGCTGTATGGGGTCCTATGTGGACTTTGTGGTGGACAAACGCCCTATGCGTGGCTTTTCTCGGGGTGCTTCCGTTTTCTCCCACTTTTTTCATTTCACCAATTCTCCTATCATCCATTCGGCCTGAGCCGGAGTTGCCTGAAGGCCTTAAAACACACGAGAGAATGCAAGCAGGCACACACTATATGAAGAAACTGATCAGACCATATAATTTCACCAAATATAACAAGCACAAGTAATATTGAGTTGATATAATATTTTTATATTGGTTAGTAAACAGTAGGAAGTAGTCCACAGAAAAGTAATAAGTTTACCTGCAAGTAGTTTCTGTGCATCACCATGACATTGTGAAACCCTTTTCCGAGTTTGTACCGCACTCTTCTTTCATCTCCCCCCCACACACACACACACACACACACCCTCTTCCCTTTTATCCGTGTTATTTTGGATCATGTATATTCGTTTGTGAAAAAATAATAGAACGAAGTGAACGAGATGAAAGTTCTTGATCACATGAGGAAATGACTAGAGTCAGTGGTATTAAACTCAATATCTCAGTTTTGTAAGGACTTCAGAGTCGCATGAATACTTATATTTTTCTTACGAGAAAATATCAGCTTATAAACATATACACCCTTTATTTACAATTCTCTAATCCAGCGTTTTCTCAATCCAAGGACCAATAATATGTCTGAAACAATTGTACGAACCACTGAAGTTGTATGAGCTTTATTTTTTTAAAAAAAAATGTATTTTCGTATATTTGGGGTATATCTTGCTATTTTTAACGTAATAAACTTAGGATATGTTTTGAATACCTACGGGAACACAGTCCAATAAAGTAGAATTATTAAAATAAATCATCGTATTAAAGTGAAGCGTCACTTGGAATTACATTTTTTAAGTGTTGTTACGGACCATCTGTCCCACCTTCGCGGATCAGAGGTGGTCCGCGGACCACAGGTTGAGAAACACTGCTCTAATCATTTCTAGCTCCGCCAGTTGGAGACCGTGCTTTCAGTTTTGATCGTACAATTCTTGAAAAGTTTCAAATAGCTGAAAGAAATAGTTTCTTGTTCATTTTTGTTTTTAAAATTAAAACTTGGTTATATTTTTTTTTCTCCTTCCTTGGCTGTTTGAGAATAGCGTTATTGCAGGAAAGAGCTACGTGTGTTTGTACACGCTCACGTAACCGGATGGAACTGGAGTTGACCATCGTCACAGTTCATGTTGTCTTTTCAGCTGAAATTAGTAATATTTATCTCTCTCTCTCCCCCTCCCTCTTCCCGAGAAAAAGCCAGAAAGTGGGAAATAAGTAGAATGAAAGATACTTGTTAATATTGTTATTACGCCATATTTAGTGCCACGATTGTTGTTATATTGCTTGGTTGAAAGATGAAGGCGACGCCAGATACCTAACTCCTTGTAACAAGTGATCTATAACAGCTTATTAGCGACGTGCGACGCAGAATTCCACTTCGTCCTCTCGAGACTACACGTTTCTGAAGGATGCTGACAACACATTCGTGTGTTGTTGTTTATTTTTCTTTCGTCTTCTCTAGTTTGTATCCGGTACACTTCCGATTATTCTTTCTTTTAAAATAATGAGTTACGCAATCTTTGTACCATACGCTCTTTATGTTATTTCTTTTGTGCTTTGAGTAATGTGCTAATTGGACTTTTTTATATATATATATAATCGATACGTATTTACTGATAGTGCATTTTGCTGGTAACAAGAAAAACGAGGTCATGGATGAAATAAGAAGTCGCTTAACATCGGCCAGCACATGTTTCTGTTCAGTCCAGAACAGAGCTGAAACCGAGTCACTTTTGGTGACCCGGTTCTAAATTTGTCCCAATTGTCGCGGTCTTAACCGAATGATTCGGGACCCGGTCTTCACTGAAATGAGCAAACTGACTGTGACCGATGATAGAATCTTGAACCAGTTGACCCAGTCTTTTTCCTGTGATTTTAATCATTCAATATTGTTAATTTGTGAAATTCCTTGAGAAGTGAGCTTATATATGGGAGCTTCATTTTTGAGAGTTCTGAAAGATTTTAATGCTTTTATTTACTTGAGACAAACAGTTCTTTCAGAATAGGCTTTCAGAGATGAGTTGGATTATATGAACATCTCCGGTGGTATTTTTGTTCTTTCTGGAGATAAAAGACTATTTCCATATGTTAGTACTGGAGCGTTGCATTTTTCGTTCTCTGGAGGTTAACACCCCGGTCCCGGTCAGCCCTTAAAGATACACTATTCAGATGCAACAATAAGGAGAAAAGCATATCAGTAAAATGTGTGTAATTAATGTGGTGTTGCTGTTACTTCAAATTTAGATGTGCAACTGTAAATTAATAGCCTAATAATGGAATTGTGCTGTGATTCCGTCAGACCCCACTGTGGGAGTGTTTACCCCCCAAAATCTCGACAACTTTAAAATTATTCCTGTGAGAAAGCGATAGAAACCGTACAAAACTTCACGTACACCCTCCCAATTCTGACTTTACACGCCCCCCCCCCCAAAACTAAAAATCCTGGCGGAAACCCTGGAATTGTGTGTCGTTGAAATACTGATTCATGTCTGCTTTTTTTTTTTTAAATTGTCATGGATGAAGAAAATGTGGCAACAATGTTGAAGGGAAGCAGCTTGATATTTTCCATATTTGCTTTAATATACTTATCTTTTTAACAACAAATTATAATGAACAACATTCACTTATTTTGGGATTGTATGCTTAGATGTAGTAAGAACAAGGGGGGAGGGAATTAGTGAATGTTGTTAATTATAAATTCATATCGTGTAGACGGTACGGGATTGGCTGGCTGCGAGCCAATTAGGAACCAGATAGTTGTCCTGTTAGAAGTGGTGTTGTTCATGTAATTTAGTGTGTCTGATGAAGCCACGTAGTTAGTTCGTTGGTGAAACAGTTACACGTGTATAGTTTTTAATTAAAATGTATTGCTTTGCTCAATTATTATATTATTTTAAACTAAAATCTTAGTCCAAGCCGATGCCACCTGCTTTTTGAAGGGTTGTCTACCCGTTGTCGCAACAGTACCTCACTTTGTATTGTAACGAAGAAGTTTCCTTGCTACAGTCAATCCAAATGGTTTTAGTACTTATTGGACACCCTATATTTGTTCTAGAATCCAGCGCATTCAACTTCTTAACGATACATTCTTCGTGAGCGTGAATATTCCAATTTGTTTCTTTCCCGAATTGGTAGCCTATCGTCTGCTATACACAGCCTACGGATTTAGACAGTGCTTCATCCGTTGTTGATTTCGCAAGCTATAAACGCATATAGAGTAAGAGTAATGAAAATGTGCAAACACTTAAATCTCTTTGAACTACAGGATGTTAAATCACGACTTGGCAAACAAGAAAAATTCAGGAAATTCAGCGTTTATCGTTTCTGGGTAAAGAAAAAGGAAGAAATGTTGTCTGCTTGGTGTGTGTGTACTTCGGTCATAAATTTGTCCTCTTTTTTTTTTTTTTTGCCTTCGGGAACGTAGAATTCTTTCGAGCATTGTTTAGAATGCGTAGGTCTAGACCTGTTTCGGAATGTTTATTTCTTTTGTTCTTAGGCGATCGTACATTGCTGAAAGTATGTGTATGCTTCAGAAATTGTCTTCTTGCAAAGAAATAATGTAAAATCTTCACAACCCATTATCATTGGGATTTTCGAGAAATGGAACATATTCAGCTCAATTAATTCTTTCTTTCCTCTGAGGATTAAAGAATATTATTTGCGTCGATTTAAAAATAATATTTATGGCCTTCAGGCATCTAAGGCTCAGGCCGAGATAGGAGAGCAGAAAAGATGCGGGAAAGTGTTGGTCAGGGCCTAAGTTGAAGGTGCCATCCTAGTATTTGCCTGGTGTGACTGAGGAAAACCTCATTTAGTATGGTCGGCCACTGGGATTGAACCCACGACCTCCCAAAAGCAACGCGAACGCTCTAGTACTGAGCTACGGCGGCTCGCTTTATTTGCGTCGAAATGAGACGTAGTCACTGGAACGATCGAACAGAAATTAGACTAGTTGTTAAAAAAAAGATATTGAGATCAATTGATAGATACTGTTTGTAGAAGACGCCTGACTTTTTAAATCGATATTGTTGCGTTACGAATACAAATTGATAGGGTCGTACGCAGAGGGGGTCCGGACCCTCCAAAATTCAGATTTTTATTTGTTGAAATTAGTAAAATTTTTGGCAAAATTATATACATTTTACGTAAATTTCATACCCAGACAACCTCGGACTTCCCCCTCCCCTCCGCCCAAAACTAACTTTTGGGTACGTGCCGAAGTTGAGCCATAGATATAGAGGGAAGTACCCAAATTTCGGCCTATTTTATGCTCATAAAAGTTGTGGCAATACTCATGACAAGTGTGTTTGAAGTGCAGCAACTTCTCGCTGTGGTGCAAAAAAAAATTTAACACCTTGCCTCGCTTAATCTAACCAACACCTTGAAACAACACACTTGCTTCACAAATATCAGATACATTGGGAAAGCGACAGTTGCTTCCCAGAAAATCATGTACGTCTCGCATCAAAGTCAATACAATACAAAGTCTAAAGAGCCCGAAACTTCTGAAATTAATAAAACCGTCATGATCCTCCTCCTCCTCCTCCTCCTCGCTGTGATTCGATAGAAATTTCGTCCATACACGTAAGATAAATTTGTTTTTGAAACACCAAAAAGGCTTTAGGTGCATTACGTTAACATCCTGTATGTAGGGTGTTCATGAATGATCCCGACACACTTCAGGAAGTAATTGTTCATATCGAAACAAGAAGAAGAAGAAGAAAAAAAGAGAGAAATTTTTAAACATGCGTACATGTTACGACGGGATCGTCACAAGTGAGATCTTTTCTCTACAAATAATGACGTAAGCGATGTCGGCTTCGCATCCAATTCAGCTATTGTTAAGATTAAGAGGGTGCCTTAATAGGGAAAGCATATGAATCCACTGCAAGCTCCATTTATCATCAAAACAATGCTCAAATGCATGTATTGGGTACTGTTTCGCTTACGATACGCCATTTACGTTTCGCTTTATATCGGCATATACCGTCATTTATAACGATGCTGTCGTTACTTCGAGCGCCTGAATCTCCAAAACTACTCTCGTTCTCAAATTTTTTCAAATGAACTTTTTTCTTCTTTTGTTGTGTATAATTACCTCCCGAAGTTTATTGGTGTTATTCATTATGCTCTGATCCTTCATGTTGCTGAGGGACAACTTTTTTCCACGTTCGTCTTGTTGGGACCCCCCAAAAAATTGAACTTTCGAATTTCCACTCACATATATGTAGTAGAAATTTGCAGTTTGAACCGTGAAAAATAAAGAAAATGAAATGTCACCGGCGTCCTTTAAAATCGATCAGTGAACATCCCACGTCACTTAAAGCGATACTCATTCATTCATACATTCATTCATTCATTAGAGGCGGGGTTCTCGGTTCTAAGAATGAAATGAATGGAGAATTATAGGATAAATTACACAACTTTAGTGTAAGACGAGCATTGGCAACAATGCACCAGACAAGAAAGTGCCCTGGTAACCGTGACAACGTATTGTCAGGTCAATGGCATTTTGCTTTGCATCTCTCAGCCCCCAGACTGGTTGCAGCATAGCAGTCGACCTCCCGAAAGGGTTCTTTCGTTCGGGTGGAGCGAGGATGAGATAGAGATGGATTTGGGATGCACCCAGTAAGAGATGAACACGGGCGGGATCTCCTCCTGGCTGTTGTTCAGTTCCTGTTGCTATGCAAAACTTGGTGGTTCAGTCTTCGGAACATGAGGGCACGGCCACACGGTACTCGTGTGGGATCTCTTTCCAGAGATTGTGTGGGTTCGATCCAGATGCACGCACATAATTTATGACACAGTGAAATGTTTTAAATTATAACGTTTTAAAGTGAGTGACCAAAATGGCGTACCTGCGCAAATGTAAAATGTAAAGGCTGGTCTTTTCAAACACGTAAATATGACTGTGGGCCTAAGTTGATGATCATGTATAAGAAGAAGAAAAATGTTATGGCGAATTATAAGAAAAAAATAAAACATTAAGAAAACTCAATTAAATTTTCATATGTCATATCTGTGGGTCATAATATTCAACTGTATTTTGCTCTTATTATTACATCCAGCAAAATAATTGCCCAAATTGGGGATGGTGTGGTGGAAAGTGTGTCTGTTTTTTTTTGAATTGACATGGAATTACCCACGGTCGCTCTGTTGGCTTTACTTTCAAAGTATCATCCGGCATTCGCCTAGTATGGCAGAAGGATTTCATGTTTTCTTTTGTCTTCAAATCGTCTCGAGAAATTTCCCTCCTTTAGGCTGCTCCTCCAGTGGATTCCATGTGTTGTGATTGCAGCTTGACTAACACACGGAAGTGAATCGAAGTGCCCATTTTGATCCCAGCGTTCTAATTTTAGCGAGTGATTTTCACCATCTCGGTTATTTTTAAGTCGCTGTTTCAGGAACGGTGTGATATTTCGATTGTGTCTACTATTTTCGAAAGGGGTGGTTTCTTTCTTACACAAACAGCATATTGTACCGAGCGATAGAGTTAGTTTGGAATTCTGAAGGTTCTGGCTTCAACTAAAGCAACCGGCCAACCTGACAGGATTTTCAAAGGTTTACCTCAGTCAAACGAGACTAATGCTGAGATGATACCATCAAACTAGACCCTGGAGCTGACTTCGTTCCTACACCCCTCTTCCGTGCCTGTCCTGACTTAAGCCGTATATAGACAGTGTTGGATTTGTGCAATTTCTGGACAAGGAGGACATTTTCTCAGACACGTAGAATACCATATCTTAACGGCAGTTCATTTCCCAGGCTGCGGGCATATTTCGGGAAACAGGCACGCGAACTATCCTGCTCTCTACAAATCGGTCACTGCCGAAAGGTCATAAATAAAATTTAAATCACTCATTGTGTGCCATAAGTCACAAATGGTTGTTCAGTGGTTACGACTATCGCTGACTTCGGTTAAAAACTGGCTGCCATGATTATCCTCAGTCCAATCAGGCGATCCAATACGCCTGTCATGATTATCCTCAGTCTGTGTACTTTCAATAAAGGCCGGTGCGTTACCCTTCCCTGTTCCCGCAAGAGTGCTCACTGATGGACTTAATCCCTCCAACTTGCGAAGGGCTAAGACAATAGCGGCCACTTTAGTCCGTAATTTGAGATCCTAGATGCAAAGGGGGTTCAAGTGACATTTTGTAAAATGCTTGACCTAAGTTCGATTTTTTTTTTTTAATATAACATGAAAAATTTCACATGTTGGACAGACACATGAAAGTCAAGTGCCATTTTGTTTTATGCTATAGTAAACTTTTCATTGTTTTGATTCCCTCAATTGTAAATTATTGAGAAACAAAGCTTGGAGAAGATAGGGATAAGTTTACTCCCTGATCGGAGGGAGCACATGCACGCACAGCACAGGTGCCTGCATCGAATCCGATCCAAGGTCATTCACTTGGAGCTATCGTCGATCCGCGCCGTCTTTCCTTTCTGAATTGCTTTGCTTTGCTTGCAGCGAGCGGAGGAGGCTGGGACGGAACCAGACAATCGCGACGAGACGCAGTCTTGCCCAGAAAGCCAGACAGTGTCCCCCTCCTCCGCCGCCTCTGCACACCAAGTTGCACTCTAACATTGCTGCAGCATCTCGACTCGCTTGTGTTCTTCCTGAATTCCTTGCGCATCAGCAAGGTTGATCCCACTCATCCGGTGATGCCCACAGCCTCCTACTCAGTTTGAGTCTGAGAGCTTTTGTATCCTGGCAACGATTCAAGGAAGAACCAAGCATATGCAGAGCTAAAATTATTTTCCAAGAAATTGCCGTCCTTTTACTTTGAAATTAAATGAATGAATGGTAAACAGTGTGCGAGATATAGAACTTTTGCTGCTGCGGAAACTATACGAGTGAGTGAGAAGAAAATTACGTAGGCAGTCTAGCTCGCATCGTTTTTTTCGCGCAATGTACTGCGATGGGAAGGCACGCGGTTCAAGCCACGCTGCCGCCTACCCCAACTGAAGTTTACCAGAGTTTTCTGTAATTTCACCAGACGAATGCCGGAGTAGTGCCTTAACTAAAGCCCTGGACGCTGCCTTTCCCATCTATGACACCGGAAGTTATTATTCCACAGGCGTAACGGGCTTAATGCAAACGTTGACAGTTCAGCCCTTGAATGGAATTGGATTTTTATTTACTGTATGTATGGCTCAGGTCGGGATAGAGGAGGGAAAGGATTCGGGAAGGTGTCGGCTAGGGCCTATGTTGAAGGTGCTATCTCGGCATTTGCCTGGTCTGAAAAACGGTGGCTTGGTTTCAGGATACATTACAATGTGTTCATGAATAACACCGACAAACATATCGCATCAAACCAAGAAATAAAAGTTTCTTCCAATAAATTTCGGAGCTCCGGAGCTGCAGACACTCAGATTTACGATGGCATTGTGACATCATATCTTTGCCAATAATGACGTAATCTATGTCAGGTTAGCAGATCACTATGAACAATGTCTACGATTTAAGGGTGCCACATAGGAACATTACGCAACGTAAGGATTGCATTGTCAAGGAATAAATATGGTTTAATAGGGCCAGCATAGAAATTCCATTTAAGGAGCATTTATAAAACATAAACATTCTTCAGATTGATGTATTGTGTTGGATTCGGTGCTACTTCGATTGTGCTTTACTAAGGCGACATCGCTCAAGTTATTTCTTCTCACGATATGACGTCATTTGTGACGATGCCACCTAAACTTCGAACGCCTGTAGCTCAGAAACTATGCTTTTCGATGTTTTTTCAAAGAAACGTTTTTCTATTGTTTTAATGTGAGCTACAGGCCTCCTGAAATTTGTCGGAGTTATTCATTAACACTTCGGAAATAGTCATTCTTACCTAATTTTAGTCTTATACGGAAAATGTAGTGTCATTTTCTATCAGCTGGTATTTCAGTAGTTTTCATCTAATTTCGATCAAAATACGGTTGCTGTACCATTTTTAAATAGCAAATAAATACAAAAGGAGATCCTATAAAAATTTCAGCCTTTTTCTTTTTATTGCATTTCAACTGCTTTGTATTGGGAGGGGTGTTCGGAAATCAGTTCCGGAATATGCAACTTCTTAATGTTCAGAAATTTCGACATTCCAGAATTCTGTAATTCGGACAGCTTCCTGGGGCCACGGTGGCGCAGTTGGTAGAGCGCTCACCTCTAGTGCTAGGGGTCGTCGGATCGATTCGTGTGGGCTTTGTGGTTGACAAACACCGTGTGCATGGATTTTCTCGGGGTATTCCCGTTTCCTCCAATTCATCCCATCACCAACCATACGGCCTGAGCCATAGTTGCCTAAAGGCCTTAAAATAAATTCAAATTCGGACAGTTTCCAAATGGAGGCTTTCCGAAATTCCCGATTCAGCAAACCTGTGGATTTGTGCACGTTCTTTGTACAGCAATTTGGACCTACCAACTTTTCTTCGATTTCTTTTTTAAACTACCTGTTAATTTTTGTAATTCCGAAGACTAGTGAACACCGCTTTACTGATGAAAAACAGAAACAGTAGCTGAAGAGTGATGATTTCTGTTAGGAGCTCCAGCGGTGTCTTTGGTAGTGTGGAAACTTCCCGGTAAAGAGGAAATACACTTAGCCAGTAGGGTAGGCGAAGATTGCTTGGACACAAAAATACATTTCGTATAGCAAAAAAAAAAAAAGTTTTAAATTAATGATGATCTCCTGGTCCCTGAGGAAAGGGGGTATTTATCCCCTCCCAGAAGAGTTTTACTTATTAGATGCACACATGCCATTACGTCAGAGGAGGATTTCACCGTATAATTCACCGAAAAAAGTCAAATTCCGATTGTTTAACCAACCAACGAGACCAGTGGCGGTTCGTGGTGCTTTTTTATGTTGCTGCACTCAGGCTTTCCTCCCAGAATTTTTCATTTGAAAGCAGGAATATTACTACTTTCAGGGGGTTAAAGCGGCAAATTAAATAAACGATACTTACAAGGAAAGTATTTC
>JAGDQP010049721.1:0-12742 GCA_022664845.1 Lepisma saccharinum | reverse complement strand
ATTAATATCTCTTCACATAAATGATAATAATAATAATAATAAAAAAAAAACTGGAGCGGATATATAGGTACAGTCAGCTAGCATATAAAGTTTTTAGTCAAATACTTCCTTCCATACATTTTTTCTTTCAAAATATTCCAATATTTTTTTTAAAATTAATTTTGCTCTTAAATATTTCGAAATTGCAGCAGGCAATTTTTAGAGTAATGAACCTAATTAGAGCATAAAGTTAAGCATAGCAATATCTCAGAAGCGCCTAATGAAGTGGTCATGAAATTGTGATAAGGAAATGGACATAATTCCAAATATATTAACCCCATATTATGACTACTTATTAAAATATGTAGAAAATCTTTCTAATTTTCATTTCTGAGCAGACGAAAAACTAAATAATGCAAAATAATATACTTTTCCCTAAATAAATGTTTTTAATTTTTAAGAGGGGGAAAATGAAATTATAAGTATTTTATTTTAAATTTCTGTTCCTTAGAACTCTAAGTTCCAGACCATCACGCCTTACGAAAAGTACTACTTCTAATGCAAGTTTCTTTGTTTTATTAGTTTTCTTTCAGTGCATACGCCCCACAGTTTGGGAACCACTGTTGTAGATATAGACAACTATATACTTGTGGATAGAATTACTATCTATGGCTCAGGGAAGAGGCAGTAGCCGTCCGTCAACTAATATCTTAATCTTCTTAGTATGCAAGAAGCACATCATTGTATATTATTTATACATAACTTTAATTAATATTTCTCCAAGAAGCTATTTAATATTTACGTGCATCTTTCTTTACTCAGGTGGCGCTGGCGTCAATGTGGAGTGGTGCAGGCAGAGTCCGGGATGAGTCGTTACGAAAATCCCGGGCAAATTGTGCTCCTGTTTGCAGGGGCGTCTCTTGTCAGTGTGGCTCTGATCTTCCTCCTGAGTGCGGAGGCCAGAAACAGGAGAACAAACAAAGGTAAGCGAAGATAAAAAGTAATGCACTGTTTTATATGTGAACGACAACCTACGATGAGCAATAATGGTGATGTTGATTAAAGAAAAAAATAAAAGAGAATGAAATAAACGAACTCTAGACTTCTTTCGTTAATTCAGGAAACAAAACGTATTTTTAAGTATAATTGAGTACTTATTACTAAAGCTAAAGTAAATCTTCTTTTGGACAATTTCTGGGATCATATATGGCTTTGTCTTTTTCTTGGAGATGGTTAATATACCATATACAAATACCCTCTAAGCTGCATCCCCAGTAGCACACACACATGTTTTCAACGTTAAATTTAGGTTCATTTCGTTGATTAATCGTTATCCGTTAAAAAAAAACGTTTATTTTTAAATCATATTTCAACAAAGACGTCATTACGTTGATAAGACATTAATACAACGTGTATTCAATATGTTATTTTCAACTATGGTATAATAGATTTTGTTAAATGCATTTCTTACTAATTTTATGTCAAAACATATAATTAAAAACTAATTGAATGACACAAACTAGTTTTGATGTTCTCATATGCACGTTGAAAACAGATTGAATTTTAAACCACATTTCAACGAAGTTAGAATTTCATTGATACCACGTTAATGTGACGTACTTTCAACTATCATTCATACTATGTCCTAAATTTTGTTTCACTCTTGTATTTGTAATAAAATTGTATAAATATTATAATTAAAAGCAAATACAATGAAAATAACTATATTTTTCATGTTTTCCTTTGCATGTTGAAACCAGGTTAAATTTTAAACTTTATTTCAACGAATATTTAATTTCAATGATACAGCCTCTTCAGTAAGTGGTAAACGCGTTGAGCTACCAACGAGAAGTACAGAACGTTCCTGTGTTCGAACCTCACAACGCTCTGATTAATTATTTACTGTTGGAAAATGAACACCATATATATACCTTGATAAAAGCAACGGATAAAATGAAACTAAAATGTGTGTATACCAATAGAGAGCATTAATGCTCTGTTTCTTCATTTCTTCAAATGAACCTTTTCTCTTGCAGATATGTCTCAGTGACCCCCATGAACAGAATACTATGCCAAATAGTTCGAGATGGCAGTACGACCATGACAGTTGAGCCTAAATTACATGTGTTTGAATTTGAGAAAGATATACGGGACGTGATGACAGGAGAGTGGAGGAGACTGCATACTGAAGAACTACAGACTGTACGATTCACCCGATATTATAGAAATAATGGAATCACGAAGGTTCAGACGAGTAGCAAGCTATGTAGTTCGAATGAAATGAAAAACGGAAAATTACACTCCATCGTGGTTGGTAAGCCGCAGAGAAAGCGACCGTTGGGAAGACCGAGATGTCGTTAGGAGTACAATATCGAAGGAATCATCGAGAAATAGGTGTTTGTGATAAAAGCTGGCTTCATCTTGCCCAGAAGAATCCAAATGCGAACGTTTATTATTGCAGCGATGAACTTGCGAGTTCTTTAAGCCATAGAGCTAGTTTAGTTACGATTGTTACGTTCATTCAGTCTAAGTAGTTCATCGTCCAACTTATTACTATTATTTTATTTAATACACTGTATATTCATGTGCCCGATTTTAGTTGAAACAACATATTTGCTTAAGATAGTGATCAAGGCACAGATACCATCGGCACGTAACATAAACGAACATTTTGGTATTCACATCTGCAGCTTACTAGACGACAGAAGTTGCTTGATACGTAATCATGCAATGTCACCAAATTGGTTTTTGTTCGTCGGGACCGCGAGCTATTGTTCAATAAAGTCTTGATAAGGGAAACAATCAATACATTGGCTCTCGTTATTTTTTTTTAACACTTTGTGAAAATTATAATTATACAAAATATTAAACTTTACCACAATACTGATGAGCTGAGAAATAATGCAATTCTTCAAACCGCTCTCGTATTTACATAAAAATTTAACCTACGTACAACATATAAAGAATATTTCCACGAAATTTATAAATATTTGTAATACTTTGTAATGTTAGTATGGATGTAGATGAAAAACTGAAAATGTTCTGTTTAAGAAAAATGAAAAATAATATGAAGATCTTTTTGAGGAATTAGGCCTATCATAAATGAGTTTATTTTAAATGTAGAAAAACTTTGACAATGAAACTATTAACCAACTAACTCTATGGCTTACGAAACTCGTAAGTTCATCGTCGCAGTAACAAACGTTCGCCATTGCAATATATCCTCGGCAACATCAAGCCAGTTTTCATCATGAACACCTAATTCTCGAAGATCCCTTCTAATCTTGTCCTCCCAACGACGCCTTGATCTTCCCAAAGGTCTCTTTCCATCCGGCTTTCCAACTAGGACAGACTATAATCTTCGTTTTCTCCCCATCCTAGTTACATGGCCTCACTTTAGTCGTCGCGATTTCAATATTCTTACAATATCTGGTGAATCGTAGAGTCTGTGGAGTTTTTCATTATGCAGTCTCCTCCATTCTTCAGTCATCTCGTCCCGTTTCGGCCCGTATATCCTTCTCAAAACCTTATTTTCAAACACTCGCAATTTATATTCATCTGCTAGGGTCGTACTCCAACTTTCGCAACCGTAAAGTATTACCGGCAGAATAACCGTTCTGTATATTTTCAATTTCAACTTCCTTGATATTAATGAAACTATTACAATAACTATAACACAGTTTCAACAAATGGTCTTTTTATTCTTGGAGATGTTCCGATTCCAAACAATGTAGTCTTCATCAGATGAGAGATATTATATGCATCAAACACTCATTCCATAGCATGAACTTCCATCTTCTCATGGTAATTGTCATAACATTGACAAAAAATAGGAATGAACTAAGCATTTCTTGTAATGTTGAGTAACTGATTGATAGGGTTATCTGCAGTCGTAGGCGGACGTAGGCTTGTGGCAATATGGATGCGAATTGGATATCGTTTAGGTACACAGTAGAACACATATAAAGACACAATATTCACATGTATTTATTTACATGAATACGTTTATGTGCAATATGTTTTATTCACTTGCACACATAGTGCGTGGGTAAGTAAATATCATATTTGAGAAACTACAGATATATGATTTAGTATATATTAATAATGTAACATGTTTTTATAGAAACCAACTCACAGAAAACATATCTGTGAGGTAAATTGAATCATTGGTTTAAATTTTTTTTAGCAATCTCAAACTCAATGTTGATTGCCAATTAATGTTTAATACGTACAAGGTAACATGATAGATTTAAGTCTTTTCTGAAGCATGATTGGCCTCAGTTTTGTCATAATTCATCTTCGAAAGATACCTCTCCCACCCACGTTTCTCAAGCAATGATCACTTTCTATCTTGGTAAACTTTTCACCTAGAATTTATCTTCTGGACATTTGCAATCACTTGCGCCAGTTCAAAACTGCTACTAGAGTATTTTTTATCTTCTGTGCTCGTAGAATTATAATTTCTGCGTACACTTCTGTGTTATTCAGCTGAGGTTATAAGACAAACAACGACCAAAAATTATTTCCTGTTAAACTGAAAAAATAAAAAAAAAAAAATCACACACTACTGAATGACATCTATAGCCATCAGGGGAAACTACTTAGCACTTATTAAATAATACAGTACAAAACTTAAAATGTCAACTATATAATTTGCTCTTTCTTTGTGCACAAACACAAATTGCTTTGGACTTTCAGAAAATTAAATTTGTTTTCTTGACGGTGCAATTTGAAATTCTATTTGCTTCGACTCTTCTTCTGTAGTAGCGAATAGGGACTCTAATCTTTACGAAGGTATTGTCACGCAACCAAGCTGCTAACCTCGTCCTCGTATCAACATCAGTTAGTATTTAAAGACTGTATTTTCTTACTCATTTTTACAATCACTTGCAACTTTTGATCTATTAATTCCCGAAATTTGAATTTGCTATAAAATGTACTGAAAGAGCTTTACGCTTTTAAGGACGGGATCTACAATTTTGAGTAAAATGGAGTTAGAACCATTGCGTTCAATTGGTCGACACTGGATCTGAAATTGTGTGTACGGAAAGCAACCGTGTTAAGCATTGGTCCAACCGGCGCACATTATTTCAACGATAAAATCTCCATTAAAGAAAAAAAAAACTTTATCGACAAAGGCGAAAAATTTTATGTTTTCAACACGATTAAATGATAAACGAAGATGTGTATAATAGTAACAACAATAATAATAGTTTATTAACATACTGAGAACAGTTATACATAAAAAGTACAGCACTCTATCAATAAAATAGAATAATAATACATCGCAATTAGCAAACAATATTCTGTCCACAAACAGTTTACACAGGATGCATAGATTACTTACAAATAGTTAAATAGGAGCATAAGTATATAATTTGAATGTGGAGGTACTCTTTTAATACTATGTGCAATAATAAAAGGACTTCAACACAGCCATTGTTTAAAAGTGTGCCCTGTTTCTTTTTTCTTTTTGCTGAAATCCAATAATCTGGTCAAGTTACACGATACCTTTGTATAACGTACTATGTGTGCAGGTTAAAAATACAATATAACATGATATTCAATAATGTACAAAATGACTAAAATACGTTGCGTTGTTAGAAGAGTAAATATTGGGATATTACGTGGTTAAAATGGATAATAGTAAGAACAGCGACGTAACTAATTGACTCTGCGCCCCCTCCAATTGTGAGTTGATGCGCCCTTTATTGTTACTGAGTCACGACATCTGCATCCTCAAAGCTCGTGCCCCTCCCCCAGCACCGCAGGGGTTGCGGAGGTGTTACGCCTGGGAGCGAATATCATACAACGTCATGATTACCTTAAAAGGACATAAAAACTTAACTGGATCAGATTTTTACTTCATCGATATCTATTTGAATAAAATCATATTTCAAGCTGTTAACATGTGACGTATGTTATTTGTTTAAGATGGCATAGTCCTTATTGACTGTTGTTATTACTTAACCACTTCTGGTGGTGTTGTACAAAGGCATTTTGAATGCAATGATTTTCAGAACACATCCACTACTGTATTTATTTGACAGTATCTTTACCAAGAAAAGTGCATAATTTTCTTTCCTTTGTCCACTTAGGGTTTCAAGGCTCCAGTACATTATCCAATAGTCATAGGTATTTGCATAATATGGCAAACCTAGTTTGAGACGGAGTATCATGACAAAACATTTTTGAAATGATTGCAGACTGTTACACAAAGTTTTTATGATACTTTTTCAGGCTATAGAAACGAATTCAAGTTCTGGTCTTACTAGCATTTTATATAAAGGAACATAAGAACTACATTTCCTAAAAAAAAAGGGGAAAATCATTGCCTAAAAATGAAGCCTATAAGTTTTCTATCACCCTGTATAGCGTTATGTATGTGCTCTTCAAATCTTAGGTTCCTATCATAGTCTATATCTGATCGTATCAATCTTTTAAACAAGCGAGTTTCAAATAGTGTAAATGCTTACGGAATATTGAGTCTTGTTTGTGTACGTCATAACTTTAGTTTTCTTACAATTAACTTTCATTAAATTAAAACTGCACCAGTATTAAACTTTGTCAAGGTATTTCTGCAATAATTAATTATTTTTTAATCATTTACAAACCTTTACAATTTTAAATCGTCTGCGTACAATAATACATTTCAATACATAATATCAAATAGAAAAAAATATAAAATAATAAAGGACCTAGCGCTGATCCTTGAGGTATTCTATTCTCTATAGTGGCAACAGTCGAGTAAACTGAACCAGTTTTGATTTGGTAGCTTCTTGATGACAAATAACTTCTAAACCACTTGATGTACAAAAGAGAAAGACTCATGCATGGTAACTTTGACAATAACAGGGTATGGTTAGCGAAATCAAAAGCCTTGGATATATCAATATAAACAACATCAACTTGAGCCTTTTCACTGACAGGAGATTTGACGTTGTCAGTAACATAACACAGATTCGTTGATTTTCCTTTCATAAAACCGTGCTGAGATTTATGTAAAACTTGTTTTAGATTAAAATTCAAGTGCCTGATTGGCCTATATTTAGATCTGAGCGATTACCATTTTTGTTAATCGGTATAATAAAAGCGTTTCCAGATGGTGGTACTACTACTACTACTACTACTACTACTACTACTACTACTACTACTACTACTACTACTACTACTAATAATAATAATAATAAATTAATGTAAAATTTCAAAATGAATCGACGTGCAGTTAATTGAACAGAGACATATTTAGAAATGGTTCGTTGAATGAATTACTGTAGAAGTATTAGGATTTCAGAATATGTGTATCTCGATCCTTTTGTTGACTATTCTTCTTCCTCCCGTCTATGCCTGTGGTGTCTGTTTCGGTGAATTAAGTGTGTGTTCATGAGCTCATTAGCATTCAAAACATCTTTTGTGTCATTTCATTCGTAATGGAAGGATTTTCCTCGTATACATTTATTAAGGTGTACAAAAATAGAAACATTTCTTTACGGTCTTTTCTGTTTGTGCAACGTTAGTATGACATTAAAGGCGAGAGAGTCCCGGTACCATATTTTTGTATTTAATATGTTAGCATGCTGCATTTTGAATATCATTTAGGTTCGGATGATATTTCGAAAGCATCCACCTCCACAATCAAAATGGAAAGTGCCAGAATTAAACATTGCATGATGTGTCTATAGACGTAAGACACAATTGTTACATAATCAGTTTTTTCAATCGCTTCTTGACACATAAAAAAACACTCACTGGTTAAAGCATAATTTTTGAATCGTGAAATAGTACGTCTACAGCTGACGTTTTGTAGAATTGCCTAATTTTAATGTCAATTTATTTATGGCTTTTAGGCATTTCAGGCTCAGCCTAGGATTGAACGCGTATGTTGGAAGGTAAGAGTCTAGTTTGTAGGTACCATCCCGGCATTTGCCTTGTGCGACTGAGGAAATCCCCCGGGGATAGGTGGCGTGTGGGATCGTTCTCAGGAACATCCGATTGCTAAGCAAATGTTCTAGCAACTATGCTACGTCCTCTTGGTATTTTTATTTTTCCTCTTGGATGAGCATTTCTTAATATGTAGCAAACCGAGCACAAACTTTACATGTATCCAAATTTGGATTTTTGAAAGAAATATGCATAGTCACGCAGACTCTTTGTACGTTAGAAACAGTGTAAGACACGTATTCTTTTCTTTGTATTTTTCAATATGAAGTTCATGCATATCTTTTAGTACAGAGTGAGCAAATTACTTATATTTTTTTTTTGTAACTTTTGTCTCGACAATTGCTCTTCCGATTTGGATAAAAGTGGGCAATCTGCTGTTTCCGGATGCGAGAAATGGATTTACTGAAGGGAAAAATCCGTTTAGGGAGTTCAAATGGAGAGTGCGAATCTAGACATCGGTTCAGGTGCACTTAGCAGATACACGTGCATGTCGCAATGTGGAGAATAGATTTACTTGGATATTGCGGCAGGAGAGTTAACGACCAATGAACACCAAGATTCTATGCGATGTGACAAATGACCTTGGGCCAGTTCCAGTTGCGGCGATAGCTTCAGTCCCTACGTGCTATCGTTGGCAGCGCACAATGTATCGCTACCATAGTGAGAGTTGGTAATCTTCGCTAGTGTTGTAATGTTTATATGTGCAGTACAATATATGCAGTCAGGATACATAGTACGAACCCTACAGAATAGCTTGTGCTGTTGCTGATATATCTTTCATTGTTTGGTAGGATTGTTCCTGAGCTTTGCCGAACGAATATGGGTATGGTATCTAGACTAATGTCTTGGTAGCAATCTTCTTCCCTCCTGACGGGAGATTGCTTGCCGAGGGCTTTCACTTTATCTGCCTATGGCCAATGAATATAAATTAAATTAACAACAATAATAACTATTTAACACCAGAACTCGAACCTGCGTATCTGTCTAGTTTTGTTCTGAAGTCTGCTACCATAACCACTAAGACAAGAGGACGGAATGTAAACTATTATCGTGATGTTAATCTGTTTTTATGTGTTTCAGTTTAAAGTGGTTACTAATTGAAGATTAAACTTAAGTAAGAGACTAAATACCGCTAAATGCATTGGCTGATGTGCGAGTAAACTTTGGAAATATTTTTCTTTCATTCAAGTGGTGTAAGTCATGGAACTTCCTTGTGGAGTCAGAAAGGAAGATTTGTTTCACGTAATGGGCAATAAAACTGAGCTTAACGTGCAACAAGATTTAAAAGTAAACGGAATCAAAGAAACTTGCTACACTTTCCTCTGTTGGAAATTAGTATCTTGTCATATTTCCGCGATGATAATCTACTACGCATAACAAATCTCAAATAGGTAAAGTTTTCGGTGATATTTATCTGAGGCTATTTCATCTGCGCAAAATGTCCCGATAAAAACTTTCTACCCAGCACCTTATCTCTAAACTCTCATTGTTTTGGATTACCGGTTTTATGTAAGGTTTCATTTCCTCCTGCGTGTCTTCAGACTGCAAGAGATGAGGTTCTGTTCTTTCCTTAATTTTCTAACTTTGAACGTAAATTTAGTATTAACGTTTGTTGATGCTCTTTTACAAGCAGTACGACAGAACTGTATACCATTTAGAAACCGACGTCAGTTTCTTTAGAGTAGGGAAGAAGCTTGTTTACAGAAGAAGCAGATAGAATGAAACGGCAAAAGATGGAGAAGGATGTTCATTGATAACTCATTGAATCTGTCCACTCATTGTGTCCACTTTGTTTTTAATTTTTGTTGTTGTTGTTGTGGTTGCTTATTTATTAACCATTCAGCCAATACTGAATTCTGGACGTTAAATCCATATTGATCTAGGATTTAAGGGGAGAAGATCATTAATAGCCTTTGCGCACAGGTTCTACGGGTACTTTAACTACTGACTTTGGCCAGTTTCGATTTTCTTACCCGTCAGAGTTTCTAAATATATAAAACAGCCATGCCCCAGATGAGATATCAACCCGTAACCTTGAAGACTCTGGTTTGGCGCCTCAAACCGCACGACTGTTTTAGTCAACAGGGAGGTTTTGTCGTACTTATCAATATCTTCCCAATGGCATACAGCGTGACCACATCTATGGCACTTTTGGCCAACTTCAAATGTGTATATCTTCACAGCAGTAGAGGCATACAAACTCGTAGAAATCTGTACGGATGGTACACTGAAACTACAGTTAAAAGAACCGTCCCATCCAAGTTTTTGGGCTCGTCTACAAGAAGATTATCCGGAACTATCGAAGACGGTTATGAAGATATTGATGGCTTTCGTAACGATACTTCTGCGAAAAAACATTTTCTCCTGTTGTGTATCTGAACAAAACGTAGAGTCAGAACTCAAAATACAAGTTTAAGATATCAAGGTCAATATAACAAAGGTTTATAAGCAGTGGCGCGGGGGCAAGTGAACGTGATTGAGCGTACAAGTAAGAGTCCTCAAACAGCATAGCTATTGCGTCACCGAACACCATCGATGTGGTCCATTACTTAATCTTAACAAGCGATTATTCACTTGTATCGGCGACCAGCAGGGGGAAGTTGGGTCCCGGGACGATGGCACCGCTAGCCTCCATATGCCACCACTGCACTATCTGTAAGTGAAATACAGTGCCAGTCTTCTTATTAATAATACTCCATCTTCCATCCGACTTGCTGCGAATATGGTGAAACGTGATAGAAGTTATATTAATGTCCATTTCTAGCTTTGATTTTCATGGAACATTCCGTCTAGGTAGGTATTTGTCATATTAGTGATTTCATATACACCGAAGTGCCAAAAGTCATGGGATACCTACATAATTACGTGCAGACCTCCCTCGTTCACGACAAAGTGCCGCAAATCGACGTGGCAGGGACGCGACAAGTCGTTGCTAGTCCACTGGAGGTAAGTGCAAACATACAGTCTCGAATGCCGTCCATAATTCGGTGGTTGTTGCAGGTGGATAATACTGGGCACGAATAACCCGTTCGATGCTATCCCACATGTGCTCGATAGGGTTCATGTCAGGCGATCTATGGGGCCAGATCATGCGTTGGAAGTTACCAGAAAATTCTTCAAACCAGTCGCGCACAATTGCGGTCCGCTAACATGGCGCATTGTCATCCTGGAAAATCCCATTGTTACTGGGTACATGAAGTCTATAAAGGGCTGAACATGATTACCAAGCAGCTGAACGTAGCGCTGACTTGTCGATGTACGGTTCAAGCCGACCAGAGAACCCAAACCATACCAGGTAAACATGCCCCACAGCATGACGGAGCCACCACCAGCTTGCACAGTGCCTTGTTGACAACTTGGGTCCATGGCCTCATGGGGTCTGCGCCACACCCGGACCCTACGATCCTGGCGTACCGCTTTGAAACGTGGCTCATCTGACCACGCTACACGTTGCCAGTCTTCTAAGGTCCAATCCACGTGTTCCCGAGCTCATGTGAGTCGCCTTCGCCTATGGGCAGCGATTAGTAGCGGCACACGTGTTGATCTGCTGCGATGACTCATGGAGACCAAATTGCGCTGCACTGACCTCTGAGACACGTTTCTGGGACGTTGTGCATTGATTCCTGCTGTTAAATCAGATACTGTTACTTGTCTGTCTTCCCAGACGAGTCGATCCACACGTCTCCGGTACCAGTTATTCAGCACTGTGTTGTCCCTGGTGAGTTGTAATGCCTCTAATGCGGCACTCACGGTCCACCCTTGACACTTCGGAATGAATAAAGTTCAATGTCCGGATGACTTTCGAAATTCCATGCCCCATTCATCTAGCACCTACTATCATCCCACGCTCAAACGCTGATATTTCCAGTCGGGTTGCCATCACCACGGTACACGATGTTTTATTGCACTCACAAAAGACTAACAGACCATACTGAAACTGCTTTGCGCCGTTCGACCGGTTTGCCGAGATGTTACCGCGTCGTCAACTAATTCCCTCCCGCTATCCCATGACTTTTGGCACTTCATTGAATTTATAATTTCATTTTTTTGAATAATTGAAAACTATAATTTAAAATTTTTATGGAACCATTTTAATTAAAATTCTATAGCATTCATGAAAAACATAAATATTGGATACTTTTCCGGGTGTTAAATCTTCAGTTTAACAAGTCTTTGTGGTCCGCGGATATAAAAAATAGTTAAGGGGTTCCGTGGTAAAGAAAAGGTTAAGAACAGCTGGTTTAGGGCGTTAAATTATACAGGGTGATCGATTAATTAATCAATAATAATAATATTTTTTTTTTAAACTATGCTTTTCTTAAAAAACAAAACAAAATAAAACGATTCGCAGCAAGAAGTAAAAAATAATTTTGTTTTCAAGAAAATTACTTTAAAGAATCTATTTATGCATGACAAAAAGATACAGCAAGGAATGCTACAATGAATTATAAAGTGATTGTTTGAGAGCGTGCTCAATGTTTTTCTTTTAAGACATGCATAAATAGATTTTTTAAAAGTATTTTTTTAAACATTTTTTTTTACTTTTTGCTACGAATTTTTTTATTTTGTTTTTTTAAGAAAAGTATGTTTTAAAAAGCTATTATTATTATTTTCGAATTATTTCGGTGTTCGGATACTTTTTCTATACCGTATATATTGTAAACTGATGTTTTGGCACCCAAATCCTAAAGTGGTCTGTAATCAGTCAAACACGACATCGCTGCTGGCTAGTATATATTTTAGGATAAATAAGTTCATATTAAAGAAAATAAGATATACTTTTAAAATATATAGAAATATACGAAAGTAAAATTGGAATATT
>JAGDQP010049720.1:0-14426 GCA_022664845.1 Lepisma saccharinum | reverse complement strand
TTGAGGGTTGTCTTGACCTTCAGGTCAGGGTTGGAAATTTTACACATCCAAATTATCGTAACAAAATTTCTGTATATTTTATTCTGATATTACTTTGTCCTAGCAATTAGTACAAAATTATATCACATTTTTATTATCTTACCTTGGATTCAAGCCTTTGTTCTGAAATTGTGAGATCGGCTTTTGTTTCTTTGTTCATTAGTGTGAGGTTCTACTCTAGACTCTAGAAAGAAGTCAAGAAAAAAGTACACTTGTATTTGTTTCTAGTATAAATTTAGTGTCAGCCACGGTGCCAGCAAATTACATATTTATATGTATGTGTATGTGTGTGCATGTGTGTAGGGTGTGTGTCTGTGACCGCAGTTCTTGTAGTTTTCTTTCTTGTAGAACTGGAAATGAAAATTTGAAATAAACTCAGATAGCATACCAACTTGCAACAAGTTTGTCAATCACTTGCTTTGAGGTTGTCATACTTTATATTGTGTTGAAATTAATGAACAAGCAGGAAGCAACATTGTTTGGAACAACATTGTTACTGGTTGTTGTAACTAACCTAATCCAAGCTTGATGCAACAATCCGTTATGCGAGGAAACTGCTCAAACTCGAATTTTTTTAAAATTTAATTTCGTTTCATTGGCGTTTTTGTGTCAGTGTGATGCAGTCCCATCGCGTGCCAGGACTGCTTCGCCGCAAGCCAATGCCAGCCAACGCCCTTCATTTGACTACACGCGTAATTGCGATCTGATGAACAAAGCGCTTGAAAAGCGAGCTAGCACGTGTGGTTCCGTGGTAAAGTGACTACAGTATCAGATCGTTGTGCCTGTGGTCCTTGGCTCGATTCCTATCCCGGGTAAAGCTTTTATTTTTTTAAAAGAGTACATTAATCCAGCTGTCATGTCCTGCGGAAGGGTAGTTGAGACTTCAGTTATCAGGTAAGAGGTGATTGTAAAGTGGTGGTGGGGGGGAGGGATTCTTTAAACCCAACTGAAAGTGCATCCTCTAGAAGGCAAATACATACTTTAGCGTGTACATACAGAATACACGTGGCCTTCGTACCAAACTAAAAACATTGTATGAAAACATTTTAAACAACAACTATCATGCATTTACATTGTTTGAGACTTGGCTCACTGACAGTCATTTGGCTGTGAACTTTTTGATTCAAGGTATGTTGTGATAAGAACTGATAGAAATCTATCTGCTTCTGGTAAAAAATCTGGTGGTGGGGTTCTGTTGGCTGTAAATAAAAAAATTCGAGCGCAGAGAATTTCCTGCCCTGATGTTCCTGGTATAGATTGTGTCCTAGCCAAAGTTTTTGTAAATCGGATCTTACCTGATTCTCCTTTATCAGTGTATCAAGATTACTTTGGTTATGTATATAGTGTATTACCAGCAGAAAGTAGTATTCTCCTAATAGGCGACTATAATATTTCATTAGTAACAGGAACTGATTTCGATTTTCTTAGCTCAACAACAGTCTGTCATGAATTATACAACTTGATGAATTTTTGCAATTTAAAATCTCTCAACAAGGTTAGAAACAAATATGGCAAAACTTTAGATTTAGTACTTTCTAACTTTCACAGTATTATTGTAAGACATGAACATGAATAGGTCGTCCCTGAAGATGTTCATCATCGTGCATTATTAGCTGAATTTCTATACACCAAGCAAGTCAAAAATACAATTAAACAACAAACAATAGATTACAACTTTTCCAAAGCCAATTACGAGCAAAAATGTCGTGACATTGTATCAGCAAATTGGGAGAGTATATCTGATAGCTTAACTGTCGACGAAATATCCAAAAGAGAAATATCTAATGCTTATAAAACATACCTGCGTAATTGCGAGACTAACATTCTAACTGATCCCAATAGATTTTGGACATATGTAAAAAATAAAAGAAGGAAGTCGGAATGCAACGTACTTAATTACGAGGGACAGTCCTTAAGTAATGAAAGAGCTATTGCGATTGCATTCATGGAAAACTTTCAAGTGACACACAACGTGTCAAAATATAATCTTGATACTGTAACGCAACACAGTAGTTCCGAAATCTTAGATCAATTATCCCTGCAACACGTCGAACTGAGGGACGTTGAAAAAGCTATAAAGAAACTGAAACCTTGGTCATCTTTTGGTCCTGACAAGGTACCGCCCTATGTTATCAAAGGCTGTATTGAAATACTGAAATATCCGCTACAAGTAATTTTCAACAAATCAATTCCCTACCAAATGGAAACTTGCCGATATCTGTCCCATACCAAAAAATGCTGGCACGAGTAATGATCCTAAAAATTATCGCCCAATAGCCATAATATCTACACCAGCCAAAGTATTCGAAATTATTATACATGATCAAATATATTCACACGTTCGTCCAATTATTTCTCCCTTCCAACACGGCTTCTTGCCAAAGAAATCGACTGCAACTAACCTTGTTGAATTTATACATTTCTTAGCTACAGAAATAGATAATAAAGGTCAAGTAGATGTAACTTACAGGGTGTATACCGACTTTTCGAAAGCCTTTGATGTCATTAATCACGACATCCTTCTTAGCAAGCTTGTAACTTTCAACTTTTCAGAGAAACTTCGTCAGTTAGTAGTGTCATCGTAAACACCGTGTGCGTTACAAAAATATTATAACCGAGGAATATGTCGTAGAATCTGGGGTACCACAGGGATCGAACCTTGGACCTCTTTTGTTTTTGTTATATACAAATGACCTGCCTGCTGTAATAACATCTTCTAACAAACTTCTGTATGCAGATGATTTAAAAATCTATCGCAGTATTTCTTCCGAATCGGATGCTGTAGCCTTACAAAACGACATCATTGCAGTCTCCAATTGGTGCAAAACAAACATGTTGTTATTAAACATTACAAAATGTAGTGTAATGTCTTACACGAAAAAGAGGAACTATTTGAAATTCCATTACAATATTAATGATTCACCATTGGTCCGAGTAATTTCTATTACGGATCTTGGTGTGACATTAAAGCCCAACCTTTCGTTTGATATGCACATTAAGCGTATTATTAGTGAAGCTCACAGGAACCTCGGGATTGTAATGAGATGAGGAAGCGATTTTTCAAATAGTAATGTTGTAAAAAAATTATATACAGCGTATGTTCGGGCGAAGTGAGAATATACTGCAGTAGTATGGCATCCTAATACATAGAAGAACACTTGCCAAATAGAAATTATACAGTCTAAATTGTTCGCTTTCTGACTTACATAGAAACAGGAATATCTCCTAAGTTCGAAAAGTACATGGACCTAACAAAGAAATAAACATTACAATCTCTGGAAAACAGAAGAGTTAATTTTATATTATCTTTCCTACACAGACTACTTCATAGCAATATTACCTCGGAAAGCTTATTGTCAGGAATAGGGTTGCACGTCCCGCACAGAGTTACTCGACCTCGTGATGCAGTTTTCCATCTCCCGGCCCAAAGAACGAATGTATTAGATATATCGCCTATTAGGAGAATGTGCTCTTTATATAATTGTATTCTTAAAACGTGTCCTGATTTAGATATATTTAATATAAAAATAAGTCAATTTTATTCGTATATAAGGTAATGAATTGCTTTGACACAATTTATCACTATGAATCTCCAAATACATAAATATGTGTGTTCATGTATGTGTAGAATATGACATGTATGTTGAACACCACAAGTCCACAACTGGGTATCCAACCTGTCGTGTTCAATAAATAAATACATCTAAATTTAAATCTAAATGAAGTCTTTTTTGTTATCCTGCCAAGGCTATTTCAACTGGACTGTTTGATTCAACCACGTTTAAACCTTTGTGGCTTTATTTTCTAAGCTTCCCAAATAGCAACATCTTTTTAGGCAACGAAAATCTGATAGTATGTTTGAACGTTAGATTTACGTTATTCCGTATGGCTATTTGGCCGTTGGCCACATAGAATTACATATTTTTAGAAGAAAAAAAAACCGCATGGATTTTGACCTTTACTCTGTCTTTACTCCATTACGTGTTTCACTTTCCCACCTTCATTTATAGTTGAAAATTTTCCCACTTGTCAGCATCTGGATTCGAACTCACGACCTTCTGATTTGTTGTACGGCTTCTTATCCACTCGGCTACGGTAAGATTGATTATCAGACGTCCTCCTTTCTCCTTCTTGTCCCTCCCTCCTTTTCTAAATACCTTAAAATGTTCTCTGATGACCACGTTAAAAAGTTCCTAATTAAAGATATTCGTACTCCAATGATCCAAATTCTTAATTGTAATAAAATGGTCGTTAATCGTTACCGAAATATCAAACAAATGGATCATCATCACCCCTTCCCATTTCATTAAATTATATTCTGTTCGTCAGTGTTTCTTTATCGGATTTTAAATGAAAGGTAGTCATAATTGTCTACCAATCTTAGCTTACTTGTCCTGCATTGGGAGAAATAAAATCAGCAGTTGACCTTCATTTTTAACTTTACTGTCCTCAACTGGTAAAAATGACCTGGTAACACTGGGCTGCGAAGGCTTCGTTCAAGAATCACACTTCTAATATGCATGCATTTTCTCAACTCTGATGGATTGTGGTAATGTTTTATATATTACACTTCTGTATAACACGTATTATAACACACACACACACAAATATATATATTAAAACTTTTTAAAGACATACTTTTCTTAAACAATTCGCACTAAAAAGTACAAAATAATTTTGTTTATGCATAACTAAAAAGAAAAGCATGGGGCACGCGCTCTCGTATATAGTCACTTTCTAAATTCTTCAATTGGCGCGTCTCATTCTTTTCTCTTTAGTCATGAATATATATATATATTTTTTTTACTTTTTAATACGAATTGTTTAAGAAAAGTATATATCTAAAAAAATATGTATATTCTTTTCCAAGTTAATTCGGTGTTCGGATACATTTTCTCAAGCTAATCTTTTGAGACCCAAACTCTAAAGTGTTCTGCAACCAGTCAAACAAAATATCGTTGCAGGCTAGTATTTAATTTAGGATAAAGAAATCCATATTAATATATACTGTATATAGATGCAAACGCCGTAGACCATGTCGTAAACACACACACACACACACTAAATACTTTTCGAAGTACATTAGTTTTGACGAGGTGGCCGAGTGGTTAAGGCGTTGGACTGCTAATCCAATGTGCTCTGCACGCGTGGGTTCGAATCCCATCCTCGTCGAGCATGATTTTTGAGTCGCTGTGGCTCAGGCGGTAGCGCGTCTGACCATGGATGCTGGAGACTTTTCTCGCAGTGTTCCCATGCCTGGTACGCTCAGCCTCGTATTAAATTGAGTACCAGTGTCCTTGGTACCCCTAGCCACCTTGGGAAGGTAAAGGTGGTCGAGCGTGGGACTGACCAAAATTTTATATAGGTATATTTTTGTATACCTATAAAATATACAAAATACCAATAAATATAGGTATACAAAATGATACAAAATATACAAATTTATCGAAATATATAAAAGTAACAATGAAATATTGTATTGTCACCCGACTTACGTCGCTGTGCACAATTTCATCATTTTATGACGTCGGGAAATGAGTTAAATTAACGTTGTAAGATTTGAGGACACCACGAAGCATTGTGAACTAAAGAAAAGAATGGAACAACAACAAAAAAATACAATGTTTTTTTTCTTACAAAACATTTTCTGGCGTCTACATCTATCAGTACGTGCATACGCGCGAACGTTATAATGGCAGCCAGTTATTTGCTGCAAATTTAGAAAAGGAATCAGCATTGTCCAATGGCATCCCCCTACCCTCAAGTGGAAGTGAAATTACACCATGTGTGCATGTGTTGGTTTTTGGCTATAGAAAGAAGCATTGAGTTTACATGTATGTTTTAACGTATTATTGACGTTAAATTCTATTTATCCCCAAAATAATAACAACAGCTCGCAGACCAACAATTGACCTATCTGGTGCTCTTGTGGTTGAGCCATGATTGGAAACCCAGCCTGAAACAACACTGCCCACATAATACTGTAATTGGGCCAACGAAGCATGTTACTTGGATTGCATCAAGTTGTCTCACTTATCAAATTAAGCTTGCTTGAGTCAGGTCAGGTGTAAAACCTACGACTCAAAATTAAAGTTGTGATTTATTGATATTTCCATGAATTGATATTATGCAACATAAATAATAATAATAATAATATCGAAATAAAATATGGACATGAAACTATATTATGACATCCATGTATGATTTCTAGTGGTTTTCAATCTGAGAAATTTTCAATTTTCATGTAGTAACATTTGATTGACAACCATTTTCCGAAATGAACAATATTTCATGTTCGATATATCTCGATCGATCTTCTATTCGTCACTGATATCGATGTTCAGCATCGAAAATGGAAGATCACACAGTTCTACTCAAAATGCCGACATTAGCTCTATTTTCATTTTCCTCCTAAAGTACTTCATCTGCTCAAACTATTATTATACCCAAACTTTTCTGTA
The DNA here is from genome assembly GCA_022664845.1 of Lepisma saccharinum. Lineage (NCBI taxonomy): Eukaryota > Metazoa > Arthropoda > Insecta > Zygentoma > Lepismatidae > Lepisma > Lepisma saccharinum. The sequence continues at coordinate 7,926 of JAGDQP010049720.1, read as the reverse complement.
TCTAGACAGGCTTCGTTTCACTTTTCTACTCACTGGACCAGTGGCACCGCAGTAGAAGGGGCGCTGACCAGGTTGCCAGGTTTTTATTTATAGTATGCCAATAGGGGATAGGTTATGACAGTTAACCCAAGGAAACTGCACCATCCTGACAGGTATGCAATTCTCACAACACCAAGAAAATTAAGAACTCAAGGTAACATTCAGAAGTGTATCATTGATTTTAAGCATATAAATTATATTAATTAACAAACTGCTAAATATTTAAATTCGCATACATTATTTTTTACTTTTTTAGATATTAAAACCCATAATATTTTCCTTCTTTATTAGCATTTCCGAGTAATGCATCTGCATCTCACTTAATCAAGTCATGAGCTTTCAGACAACTATGAACAAAATTAAAGGGGCTCCATAGTCTAGTGGCTAGAGCGTTGGACTCATGTCCGCGTGGTCCCGGGTTCAATTCCCGGTTGGAGTTCCACTTTTCGGAGGAAAACTGGTGAGTCACGTGAATAAAGACGTGACGACCACTCAGTCCAGAAAGTCCCTAATACGCCTGTTCGTGGCTAGATGACGCGCAGCGCTGACCACACTTCCGTCACTCAGGTAGATGCAGTTGCACCAAGCGCGGACAGATGTCGTTGGGGCAGGCTCAGGACCTATCGGTCTCTGTCGTCGGTGGTTATTATTATATTATTTATGAACAAAATTAAGTAAAACATGAAATTCTGATTTTATCAGAGTTACTGATTTATTTCTGTCATCTTTCCATTTGTTTTTTAGAACTGAAATAACTGTCTAAAGAAATGCGTTTGAACCAGGATTAAGTTTTGATTATAGAAAGAAAATTCGTCATAAAAATCAGCCAAAGTAAAAGCTTAACAAATCTCAGAGAGCTGCAAAGCATTAATGATTTCTTCGAAACAAAAAAAATATTGGTCACCTTTCAAATGTAAAGTCCCTAGTTTCTTAAATGTATTAGCGTCCGTCTGGTCATAAAATTCTTCAGTGATTCTGATGGAAGCGTCTGACGCAACCAGCTAAGGAAGTGAAATTTCACAGAATCGAATGACGTTGAGAATTGGCAAATGCATAGTTGTCATCTCGGGAGAAGCGAAGTGTTTAAACACGGGACAAATGCCTCCGTATGCTGTTAAAACAGGACAGCATTTCTCATCTCAAAATACAGGAAATTTCGTAAAATACAGGACACCTGGCAACCCAGTGACCAGAAGGGCAATGTTGATTTTTTTTTTTTTTTTTTTTTGAGCGCCCATATCTTCTCAGGCATATGCCCCTAGTTCTGGATATACATATTTTCTGCGTGCATATTTTTTCTTTAATGCGTAAAGTGGAATTTGCTGTAAATTTGCTTTGTTAAAAATAATACAATTAAGGTTGAACTGAAGAAGGGTTTCTAGTTTTTTTTGTTGTTGTTCTGTGTTATTAACGGAGTGTCGCACAGACAGGTTTCTCATCCCAAGAATTTCATTGTCAAAGAATTAAATACAGTAGAACCTCTGTTATCCGAAATAAAGGGGACTGAGAACCTCTGCTTTCCGAAATAAAGCTTTAAATGCTTCTAAATTTGGATAACTTCTTATACAACTAAAAGTTTACTGTTTTTTTTTTAATTTTCTATCCTTTTCTGTTAGCATTTCAAATTTTATCTTTTTCGAAATTTTTTTGCCGTTTCGGTTAAACGGCTATTTCTGTTAACAGAGGTTTTACTGTAGTTTAATAGGGCAAGCATAGAAATCCACTCTGTGCAGTATCCGCCAATTCTAAACAACTTAAGTAGATATATTGGGTACTACTTGGAGTGTAATTTACTAAGCTGACACCGATTACGTCATTACGTGTCGAGATATGACGTCAATTGTAACGATCCCGCCACAACTTTGAGTATCCAAAAATAAGTGTCCCTAAAGAACACTTCAAACACGATAATTTTCATAGAATTTCCACCTCTGCTTCACTTACAGTTTTTACAAGACATTATAGCATGCATTTAAAGGAAGGAAGGCTTTTAAAATAAAAGAACAAGACCAAAAAACGCCCAGTTGTTCCTCGAATTCTTTTTTGTTGTTAACGCTTTAACTCCTCCATTTGTCGCGCAGTGGCAGCAGTAAGATTCAGCTTACGTCCAACAACAGAAGGTCAATGGTTAATAAGCCGAGGATACCTTGCGGAGGGCATATTCCAAAAGGCAATGGGGTCACGTGATCAGATCACCTGCTTCCATCCGTAGCACGCGCCACAGCTGCCCACGGGTCTCGTTCTCTGTCGAATAAATAGCTGGATGCAGCCAACAATAACTCCCCCGCAGCAATTTCATGTATACAGACATACATACACCCTCACTCACTCATACAAGGGTTAGAACAAGATGAAAAAAAAAAAGGGATGGACAAAAAAAAAATGTATTCCCTGTCTGACCTACCATCGTTGATAGAGCTCACTTCCTGAACGATTTCGGTTCAAAAGCGTCTTTTGTATGTTCAGGTCTGCTGTGCAATTTATTCATTTAAATTGATGATTAAATCCCAAAACACAAAGACGTCTCAAGAATTCAAGTCGGCAACACAAAGAGTTAGTTATCAATCACACAAGGACAATCACGAGGATATGGACAAAGCAAAATAAAATAATACATGTATATCAGTAGCGGACCCAGAGAGAGGGCGCGGAAGGCCCCATAAGGGATAATACTTTATTATTTTTTTAAAATAACATTATTTCAACAATTTATTTCAAAAAAAAGCTTTGATTTGTTTCCGAACAAATCGAATTTATCTAGAATTAACCCTTTTTAGAGATTCAGGTATCATATTCCATGATAGAACCTAGTAATGAGGGAACATATGTATACTTAAATAAACAACTTAGCTGGAAAATATAGAAGATGTCCCTAGTCCGTTCCACCTGCGCCCTCCCCCACGAAAAGCCTGGATCCGCCATGGCTGTATATGTGTGTATCTTTTATAATTAACAGTTAATTGATATCTGTGACGATTTAATTCTGATGCAGACATAGGCGACTTTTATGAATAGTATCTTCTTCAGTCAGTTACATCAGGAAAATAGCGGGATGGCACATTCAACCTAGCCCCTTCGCGCATCCTTTTCCCTATCCTGGCTTGAGCTATAGATGCCTAAAGACCGTATAGTCATGAATAGTATCTTACGTACGGTACATAATGATGCAATAATAATGGGCGTCCGCAGAAGTTCTTCTTGAGGGCCAAGGCTCCATGTAAGCTTTATGGATTATTCGGATATTGAATATGGAAATAATAATTATCAAAACGGTGGAATAGGGACAATAGAGTGGAAGCGCGGTTCCGAGCCAAGTTTCTGGCTATGCTGGATGAGGTTTTTCCAAGATGAGTTTTCCCAGGCGAATACAGGGATGTTACCCGAACTAAGGCTTCGGCTGCTATCTACTTTATCCTTACCTTTGGAAGAGGGTTCACTGAAGCAATTCATTCCTCAAACGAGATGGGCTTATGCTTGTGTTGCTACGTTGTAATAATCGACTAATAGCACAAGAAAATACTCGATAGTTTGAAGCAGAATATTAACCGTAAAGGCGAGCTTGCTCGTCGAGGAAACTGATCAATAAACTCGATAGTGTAATAGCGCAAAGTAAACTCGAGCTTCCTCGACAGCATGCTTGCTCGTCGAGCAAACTGTTGAGCAAGCTGATCAGCAAGGTCAATAGTGTAGATAATAGCACCTTTAGCCACGTAGAAGTAACCAATTTTGGAAATATTTACTTCACAGTAATTTGTCTAGATCATAGATCATCAAAATATAAACTATGACTTGTACAGTAGAAAGTAATGACGCTCTGGGATTGACAAAATAATAACAAATTTCGATGCTGAAAACAGAAAATTCTTCAACATCGCACTGTCACGAAAGTACTTTACTGTAATTCCTTATTAGAGAGCTAGGCTAGCTGTATTAAAACAAAACAAAAAAATCAAGAAAATTACCAAGAAGAGTATAAAATATCCCTCACGCTATAAGCTGAAAAAATAAATAAAAATAAACCAACCTTTCATTTCTATTGAAATAAACATAAGAAGGTTTACTTTCGCTTGCAAATATTCAGGGCAGGACAAAAATGTCCCCTTGTCCTTTCTCCTGCGGACGCCCAAGACAATGAAGGAGTCGGTCGGCACACAATTCCAATGAAAATTACTAAAGAAGAAGAAGAAGAAGAAAAAACAGTCAGTGCCAATTTGTATAGCCAGTCGTAAAGTTTCTTCTGCGATTAATTTTAGAAAGGATCCACCAATTTGGGCTACGGTTTGCTGTAACTTACAGAGAGTGAGATCTTCTGTAAGCTACAGAAAACTGTATTCAAATTGTTCTATTCATTCCAAAGTTATTTAGAAAAGAAATTTTACTACTGGGTACAAAAGGATCACCGGGAATGGATAAAAATTTGTTGATTTTATACTGATAAGGACAATATTTTTTTTCCTTCGGCCATGTAATAGCACGCCAGCCGTGTTTCGTGTTTCTTTTATTTTTGAAAATATACTAATACCTATCAGCATGTAACAGAATGGGGACCATTTGAGAAATTGTTAAATATGTTAGCAACAGCAACAGCTGGGGGCGTAATACCCGCTATATGACATGTCCCAGTATCCAAAATACAGTCATTTTGAATGTTTTAAAGTATTGTTGGCAAAACTAACAACTGCAGCGTCTTCAGTACCTTCATGAACTGTCCCAGTACCAAAATATCACGTTTAGTACGGTCAATAATATGGGAGTAATTTCGAATATTAAATTTTTAAAAAGGTTTGCATCACTGACAGACGACTACAGCGCCCAGAGTACCTTAGTGCAAATACGGACAACGGTATGGGAGTAATTTAAAATAGATTGTTTTTAAAAAAAGGTTGGCAACACTGACTTTCACAACTACGCTGTACGGAATATCTATATGACCTGTCCCAGCAGGGAAATATCAAGTTTGGTGCAGATACGGCCAAAAGGTATAGAAGCATTTTGAAATATGACATATTTAAACAGGTTAGCAACACTTGCACCTGGGGCACCTATATTCAGTGGTTTAGGTGTGATGAGACCGCATATAAACTAGTTTCTACATACATTTTATTATGTATGGACCGAACTAGGAAGTTATCATATCACTTTGATTCTAAAATTATTATCTTCAGAGATATATCTTGAATCCAAAATGGCGGACCCCCAAAATCCATTTTCCACACCGTTTGAGCTAGAGATACGGAATTTCGCATAAAGTTGTGGTAACCCAAAAAAAAAAAACATTTTCCACAGCGTTCGAGCTAGAGCAATGAAATTTGGTATGACATTGTACCATAACGACTAAGTCACGATAATATAAGAAAACGTTAAAAAAGTCGCCATCTTAATCCAAAATAGCTGCCCCAAAACGCATTAAGGGGTACTATCATGAGTAGATTACAATAAATGGGCCCTATGGGGGCGCATCCCCCTTGGGGGATATGGGGGCAGATCTGCACCATGGGGGCGCAGTCTTCCTGAAAGTCTGATTACGATAAGGGGGCGCAGCCCCCCCCAAACAAAACAAATTGGGGCGCAGCCCGCCACGGGTAAGCGAATATTGGTGACAGTCCGAATGACTCTTGTCAACACATTTAATTCACCCCGCACCAACGGGCGGACAAATCTAATAGTCTATATATTTTAAGAAAAAAAAATGTAAGAATATGTTCAAGATACAGGGTGTTCTTGAAATAATGGCTCAAACTTCGAGAGGAGCTTATTTTTTTCACGACCAGGAAAAAGTGTATCATACTTGAAAAATGCTAATTTAGAAAGCCACAGATCTTGGTTACATTTAGCCTTATGTAGAAGTTTACTTGCTATCAGTTGTAACACATTGTGAGGTAAAATACTGGTCTTATAAGCATCCATCTTTTAAAATTTCAATCTACTGTTCTTGTGCTTGTATTTGTTTTGTTTTTTTTATGTACTTAATTATTTACATACCTTGGCTGTACTCAGTTCTTAGATCTGAGTAACTCTCTAGTCTGGGAGTGACATCTCTCGGCGAAAAGAGTAACGAAGTGCTGTAGGACCTCTTTATAAAAGACATCCTGAATTCACATTGTTAAAATGAAGAGTTGTGTTCTCTGTTCAGTCCAGCCAAGATCCAAAGCCTGCCTTGCCGACAGCTGATTCAGAAGTGCAACCACACCAGGCCGGATGAGTATAATGCATATTTACCTGAAAAATGAATTAAAATAATCTTGATATTAGCCACCTGGGAAGGAAGAAGGTTTGCTTCCTATATTGTTTCTGGACAAAAAAACGAAAGAGAGAGAAAAAAAATGTAACAAGAACTAGCGTAGATGTAGACGAGAGGGGTGAACGAACATAGCTATGACGTGATATAATTCTACAAATTGCGAAGAAAGTAACAACAGATGGATTTTTTAAAAGAAAAACGAGAAACATTACGAAGGGTAAGCCGACAAGAGAGGGAACAAGGCGTCGGCAGATGGTTCTTTTGATTGTTCTAAGCATTTTGATGAATATTGCTTTCTTAGAAATGCCTCTGTAATCATTTAAAGGGGGTACTCATACAAATTCCTGGAAATCAAACGAAGAAATAAGGAATTTCCCGTCGGTTCAGTACATTTGGTGTTTCGATTTAATTGTGGGTGCCTTCATTTCCCACTACCGTTACCAGATGGCGGGGTTGTGTTCTCCTGAAGTTAGTTTCCAAACTGACATTTTAGATCCGCTTTGTAATTTATATAGCATCTGTTTCTTGCGCTAAATATAGACAAGCCACTGCTATATTGTTTAATTCTTATAATTTTAATAATAATAATAATAATAATAATAATAATAATAATAATAATAATAATGCGTCGTTTTTAAAAATAGTCAATTCAGAAGCAATTATAGCAGCGGTTCAGCCAGGATTTTCAGTTTGGGGGGATGTAAAGTAAAAATTGGGAAGGTGTAAGCGGTTTACATCGATTTTTGGCCATAACTACTTTAAACTTGGGGTGTTTTAGAGGATTTGGGGGTGACGGAATCACTGAATTATAGTACAAAATACGGTATTACGAAATAAAATTTACCTCTAATGTTTTGTGACCCAAATCCTAAAGTGTTCTGCAACCAGTCCATACCCAATATCGCTGCAGGATGAAGACGTCTATAATATACTGTATATATATATATATATATATATTTAAATATATATTTAAAAAATAGTACTTATATTAAAGTAACAATGGAGTATTGTATTGTCACCCGACTTACGTCGCTGTGCAAAATATCATCATTGTATGACGTCGGGAAATGAGTTAAATTAACGTTCCAAGATTTGAGGATACCACGAACCATTGTGAACTAAAGAAAAGAATGTGAAAACAAGGACGTCTGTCAAAAATAAGAACGCTTGTTCCCATTGCCAATAACAAGGAAGGGGAGGACATTATTTTAATATGATTACTCACTGATAAATGTCACCTATCTTATCTGCAGTTCTCAAGATTCGAGGGAATAAGCTAAGAGTATGGGATAACTAGTGGAATAAATGTCCACAATATTGTCCACAATTTTATTAACGTCCCTTACTCAGAAAGCACATAGAACTGTTGGACATGAACAAAATTAAATAAAAAAATAATAGAATTATCTGAGCTGGAATTCGACCAAACAATCTAGCCACAAAATAGTATCATTTTTTTTTTCTTGGGAACAATGGGCCATCGATTCTGCCGCCACATAATGTTTCCTTCCGTTTTCCCACTAGATGGCGTTGGCTACGAACTCGATCGTTCACATCCAGGAAAACGATTCCGAAAGGAAGAAAGATTTTTTCTTTTTCTTCGTGATACTTCCGTTTTTTGCTTCTTTCTTTGATCGGTAGAGGAA
>JAGDQP010049718.1:3115-14426 GCA_022664845.1 Lepisma saccharinum | reverse complement strand
TTTTGGTTCCTGGAAGACGTTGCTTTATCGCTCGATTGGGATAAAGTGCACGTAGAGGTTAGATTTGTTCCTGTCAGATGCGTTTGCATGGACTAACCTCGTCTACGGCGACCCCTCTTTTTAGTTAAGTTAAACAATTTATCTTTCCACGTTTTTGGGGCGTTTCAACGACTAGTATACGGTTTCGGTAGTAAATAACTTTATTTTTATCATTTTCTGTCCACTTCTCAACTTCATCAATAAATTGTATGCTTGTAAATTATTTTTAAATTCTCTCATATATCATTTAGTTGTTGTTGTTATTATTACTGGAGACTATTACGATGAACATAGTTACAGTAGGAGTTCGATAGACCGGCATCCAACAGACCGGAACGCCCGATTCTCCGACACCATCCTAGTTCCCCCCCCCCCCCTGTAAACTCCTGTGAACGACAGTTGAAAGCGGTTGACGCGGTTCGGAACCACTCGGAAGTGTCCACTACGCGTCTGCTGCTGTTAGACGCAATGGGCATTGTTCGGAATCAATCGGAAGCGTTCGGACTTTACTCGGCTGATTTCGGCTGTCACCACACACAGGTTCAGTTCATTGTTTTCGCTGTACGGCTTAGTCTATACCAGTAGTAAGAGGTACCGCCCGATAGTCTGGCATTTTTGGTAATCCGGCACCGGTCCGGTCCCGAACGTGCCGAACTATCGGTCTGATACTGTATGTGTTTTGTTATCTACGACGTGGTATAGATTCCTGGAGCTAAAGGAGTAGAGGTAACAGTGTCCAAATGATTTGCTTGAAAAGTGCACGAATCGGACGGTCCGGGTTCGAATCCCAGCCAGGACGCTGGAGAATTTTCTCGCATTGTTCCCATGCCTAGCGCTCTGAGGTGCACTCAACCTCCTATCAAATTGAGTACCAGTGTCCTTGGTACCCCTGGGTACCTTGGGAAGATAAAGGCGGTCGAGCGTGAGACTGACTACCTGACCTCATTTCGTACCGCAGGTCAAGAAAACGGAGCGCTACCTCCACCCCCCCCATTCGCCTTTCTCGGCGCGTGCGTATAGCACAGGGGATAGCTTTACCTTTTTTACCCCCTGCAAAATGCTGACTCTAAAGAATTGTTTTTGAAAAAGTAGTGTAGCTTGGCTTGTATTTATGGCTCTTAGGCATCTAAGACAGGCCGAGCTACACTACTTTTTCAGAAACAGACTGATATAAAGGAATAGTCTGCGGTAAATAATAATAATAATGATAATAATAGATTTTAAAAATCATTTACAAGCATACAATTTATCAATGAAGTACAGAAGTGGGTAGAAAATAAAATAACTAAAGTTATTAATCGGGTGGCCAGGGTTCAAATCTCACTCAGGACATTGGATACCTTTCTCGTAGTGTTCACATACCTGGCGCTCTGACTAATTTTATGTAATCATGAATAACTTTATCGGTGGTGATCATCGAGAAATTTGGTCCGCTGTATTTCAGCCAAAATGTTGGTTTCCATTACTAAACTGTGTTGATGAAAATTTCGTTCAATTATTTTCGTGGTCATTGTTCTTCCCTGCCAATTCAGGCTGTGTTTTATGATCGTATTGCAATTTTTGTAGTTTCACGAAGGCTGGCACAGAAGCATCCTGGGGCAAGCAGAGAGTTGATTGAATGAAATAGTGAACTATAGGGTTAAGAAATTCAAGTAAAATAACACGGTACTTGTGGTCAGCGCTGAACTAATTTCAGTCACTTGAAAACATTCCACCAAATGCTTCCATGTTCCTTCCAGTATGGAAGTTATGTGCAAGCCTGATTTAATTGAAATACAGTATGAGTCAGCTTCAATGAAAAATGTGGCTTTAAAGAAAATAATTGTTACGAGCTCGCGTTCACATTAGTCAAGTCCGTCAGATTGCAGCGATCCTTTTAAGTATATTAAAGCGTTGTAAAAAAAATAGTTTGAGCTTAAAACGGACACGCTGGTTAAGAAATTTGCTGATATATTTGATCACAGTGTGATTTTTGAACAATTTATTTGGTCCAAAATATTATCGAAATTAAGGCAGAATCGATCACCAATAACACTGATGTATGGTAATGAAAGGGACACTCCCCATTAACCCTTTATGGAGTTATAAATAATACAAACTTAGTACAATCCTACTATTACAAAGTTATAACAACTCAAACGTAAATTATGATTACATTCAATCCAGATAAGGGAATTATTATCTTTTTTTAACTTCTAGTTCAGCTATATAAAAAGCTAGAAATCCACAAGATACAGCTTAAGTGTTTCTCATACTACTTTCACTATTATTTCTACACTTCATCAACTAATGGTTTACCTAAATCATATGTCTTACCTCGTTTTGCATGTATCCATCTTACTGTCTAAGGAGAGTTCACACATCCCATAAGAAATGCCTGCGATGAAGAAATTATGATCTTGTTTTAGAAACTTTGTACAGAACAGATCTACAAAAATGATTGTATTTAATATGAATAAGAGTATCAAACACCAAAATAAGTCTTCGTAACTTCTGAACGCTCAAATTTTTTAGTGCGGTATTGTTGACAAAATGACAATTCTATTCTAAAATAGTGGTTTATTAGACAAAACCGCAAGTTCCAAGAATCACTTGACCATTCTTAATGGCATAAAATAAGCAATAAAGAGGTTTAAAATTCAATGATACTTCTTTTATAGATATAACGAATTTTGTGAAATATGCTGTATCGGAATTAGCAACGAACCCTTAATCATAAACAGGATTCACTATTTCACTTAGACAACTTAGCACAAGGGTATCATTAACATAGTACAATTTATGGTTAGTAGGTTGTCGATGTTTCGTAAATCGTAACAGTAGGTTTTCGATGTGTTTCAGAAAACATTATAGGCTCATTCGACGAAGCTTAGTTAGTTCTACAACATATCGAATAATAGCTGAAGTCGCCTCCTACTTTTAGTCTAGAAATTGGGACCCCCCCCCCCCCCCCCCCTCCGCAGAGAATTCCATCGCGTAAGTGCGAAAACAATGTTTCCGATGTAAAAATGAAACAGTTGTTAGACTTATTGTTGCCATTTTTTGTGGTTCATCTTTATGTTTTACCCCGGCTATTACAATTAAATTCAAATTGAAATTAATCTCTAAAATTTTAGTGTTCACTAATAAAGTAAGTCAGTAGTTATAATGAGTGCAAAATTTACCAAGTTACTATAATACATGGAGTACGAACATGCATGTCGAAAAATAAATTAGGTAAGTGCAAACATGTTGAATCAAGGTTCCAAGAAAGTGAACATTAATACTGCGTTTAACAACAAAGTTATATTAAGTTTATTTACCAAAAAGCTATTAATAAATTAAATTCAATTACAACTTTTGTAACTCACCTTAAAGTAAATTTATAAATGTGTCCTTTTCTTATTTGCTCCAATTGAAACCGATTAGGCTTTTCGGGGCCCCTCTCGCTCTGCCCTTAGGCCGTCTTCAAGATGTGATCAATGTGTATCTGTAGTTTTATCTGAGATTTGATAGTTTGTGAAGTTGAATAAATATATATATGTGAGTAAGTGGAATAATGTGTATTTATTTCTTAACCTAAAAATGTTAAACCCTACTTCAACAACCACTGTATTTAAACTTTAATAAGTATTCCAATTATTTACATATACGTATTTATTAAACTTCACATACAATCTCAAATCTAACGTAGAACTATAGACAGACATGAAGACATGTCACATTTATAAGACGGCCTGAAGAGTTTGTGCTGGTGCTGTTCCCTATTTGAGGGCCTATCGTCGGTGTGTGGGACTTATCACTGGCTCACTCTCCGACTCGAGAAATAATCCTGCCAATGTTGATAAACTTAAAGAGTGACGTCCCTCGACAATCACTACGCTCAGAAGGGGTAGGTCTTCGGATTGACACGAAGACAGCATAAATCAGTATCAATTTGGATTTGTCTATATTTCATAATCTTCTTGTAAACATTAGATTAATTTCGGGCACCAGTCAATCAAGCAAATGAAATACAACTTTTTATCCCTGTGAAGTATGCAATTCACCACACCAGCGCATAAATATATTCACCTAACGTCCAGATAAGAAACAATTTATAAGGTTGGAGTGAGTATTTGACGTAGTTGAGATTTCAAAGAGAGTAATTTAAGCTGCTAAACAATACAAAAGAAATATCACACCGAATAAACGAATGTGGAGGTCTTAGGCAGGCTTTGTTTTACTGAAAATCAAATTCCTTCTCCAGGTGAACATAACCTTTATTTCGTTGCTATTTTTGTTCTTTCTCTCTAATTTGATATTAATTATGCAGAATCGTGGCTCTATTGGACAACTCATAGGATACTTTTACTTGATAAATCCCCCCCAATAGATATTGCTAATCGTGATTCTTCGATTCTAGGACGAGCAGTCGTAGGTTTGAGTTCGGCCTATCCTGGGACCCGGAGGGTGACAGTCAATATTAAAAAGAGGTCAGAAACCTCGCTGCTTTGGATCTAGCATCTGTCCAGTCTACTTGTACAAGAAATCGTTGCTTTGGCACATCTACCACCAAAAGCCTACTGTGTAGCACGAGCAGAACTGAAAAGGTACAATCAGATTCATAGCAAGAAACTTGAGAGGCACAAAAATAGGTTCAATTCTATCTATTTCTCTTTGACAAAAAAAATCTTTGATAAACAACTTCTATTTAGACATTGGATAATTCTCTTAGTTGCAAGTAAAAATAATTTCTGTGCTCTAATAACCTATCAATTTACCCTCTCCTCTAGGAAATTTGTGTGGGACTCAGGGAGTAAAATATTTACTTCTTACACCCTCGATATAGGACGAGCAGTCCAATATCACAAAAAATAAAGGTTTGGGTTTGCCAACAGCACTGATGACCATGTAGGACACCAAAGCTCCCTTCCCTGAATTCATAACCAGACAAAAGTATAACTTAGAACAGGGGTGTTGAACATCGTGAGGTCCGACTTCGCGAGGTTCGTCCTCGACTTCATTTGACCTCTACCTCAAACCGCGAGATCGAGGTTGAGTGAGGTCGAGGTCGAAAAGAGATCGCGAGTTCGAGGTCGAAGTGAGATCGCGAGGTCGAGGTCGAAGTCCTTTCGCTAGTTCGAGGTTGAGCGAGGTCGAGGTCGAAGTGAATTCGCGAGTTCGAGGTTGAGCGAGGTCGAGGTTGAAATGAGATCGCGAGTTCGAGGTTGAGCGAGGTCGAGGTCGAAGTGAGTTGGCGAGTTCGAGGTTGAGCGAGGTCGAGGTCGAAGTGAGATCGCGAGTTCGAGGTTGAGCGAAGTCAAGATCGAAATGAGATCGCGAGTTTGAGGTTGAGCGAGGTCGAGGTCGAAGTGAGATCGCGAGGTCGAGGTCAAAGTCCCTTCGCGAGGTCGAGGTCGAGCTTGAAATCCGTTGGCGAGGTCGAGGTTGAAGTTTAAAACAGAAACAGAGGGGTGTCGGAGTTTAGTGGTTAGTCACTGAACCAGCTGGTAGAGTTATTAGACTGAAAACCCTGTCGATCTCGAGATCTTGTCCATTCTTGAGTGATACGTTTTCAAATGACGTCATTATTTAAATGAAGTCTCAGTATTCATCAATCGAGAAGTTCTCGAGATCGTTGTCCATTGTATTTCGTAGTAATTTGTAAAGACTAGTTCGCTATGTTCTAAAAATTTTGATAATGCTGTTAGGGTTTGAAAAATAAAAAAAAGGTGGGGCGAGCGCGAGGAGGGTCCTTAATAATGAAGGTGGATCCAAGGCTGTGCGGGTTGAATTGAATTTTATTTATGGCTTTAGTTAAAGTTTCCATCCTGGCATTTGCCTGGTGTGAGTGAGGAAGAACTCTGGGAAACATTAGTCAGGATGGTCGGCCGCTGGGATTGAATCCATGATCTACCGAAAGCTACGCCAACGCTCTTCCACTAAGCTACGAGGCCGTGTCGGTGTTGTAAGTTTTAACGCTAATTTTGCACTTCGTGATTGAAATGACGGTTCCTAGGTGCTACTCCAGAAGAGATAAAAGTAAAGTAAATTTATTACTTCAGGAGGTCCCTTGATAGCGAAGCTATAGCTAAAAGGGACCTTATAATCCCGCTCATTCTGTTCGTCCATGTACAGAAATAAAATCTCAGGAACTACAAGGGCAGAGAGATGCGTGAGGTGTCGTTGGAAAGGTTTTAATCAAACTGGCTCAGGGCAACAAGAATGAACTGTGACTCAGTCGCGCGACCAAGTCACCTAGTGTGAGTTAGAAATCCCTCCGAACATTTGTACTAAAAAACTAAAGTCACGTCAGTCGGTGACTCAAGTTTGAAAAGACAAGAAAGTCCATTTTGAGTGTGGTTTCTCCAGGGTTCTTCCTTTAGTCACACACGAAAATGCTGGGATGGTACCTAATTTAAGGTCGTAGTTTCTTTTCTCAGACGAGTGCTTGCCAAGTTACATCTTTCCGCCGACTTGTAACGGGGTTAACCATATATGCCTGTTCAAGCCATTATGTAAGTTGAATAATGAAATAAGTAAATTCATACAACCCATCACTTCACAAAAACCAAATTTTGTCTGATTATTTCATTGCTCCAGACAAGTGTTTTGATCAACACTTTGTGTAGTAACCTTATTTATAATGAACATTTTACATTTTCTTTTACTTATATTTCGATAGATAAAATGAGTTTATGGGCTACGACTTAAGCCCGTCACGATACGAATTATATTTCTATGCAATACATTTTTTCTCGTGTGTTCCGTAGTTCATGTTTCATGGTGGAATTGAATTGAATTTATTTTAAGGCCTTTAGGCAACTATGGCTCACGCCGTATGGATGATGATGGGATGAATTGGTGGAATGAAGAAAGTGGGAGGAAACGGGAGCACCTCGAGAAAACCCACGCGCAAGGTGTTTATCCACCACAAGCTCACATGGCATGAGCAGAGATCGATCCGATGTCATACTTCATAGTATTCCAGCTTAAATCGCCTGACTAATGTATACAACTCTGGCTACAGTGAATCAATGAGTTCATTAGAAAATAGATCTAACTATAAACCAGAAGTTTAGCTACTCAAGTCAAATCAAATATAAAACTAGTATATTCCACATTAAATTTTGCCTTAAAAGTTAAATTTATCTTTAAAATATGACGGTTCATGACTCGTGTCGTGACACATAATGTTCAGTTGGAGACATTGATTCGTGACTCCTGAAATTGTCCTGAGTTTAAACAATTATTTACTTCTAGGTGAAACTAGATAATATTACTCATTTGGATGCACGCCATCGTCGTGCACAGATTCTTTTCTTCTTTCCCAACGAACGTAAAGAATTGGCGATACTTCCCCCAGTTTGTCTTAGCCTCTGGCAAAAAGGATGCTTTTTTCAGGTGAATAGATAATTATTTCAAAACACAAGAATGCAAAAATTTTAATGCTACCGAAGGTGGAGAGGATGTTAATGCTATCAGCTGCAGAACTTGTGGTGCTCTGAAATCGTAGCAGCACTGTAAATCTTATGATATCAAGAATATGAAAAATAATTTTCTGCATATGTGTTTTCCTGTATACTATCACTAAAGTGCTGTGTGCTTCATCTTTTTAAACTAAAATGAAGTGCTTTGTTTTGCATTCATAAAAAAAAGAAGGACTGCGAGAGAAGTGAAACTTGCCTTCGTTTTCATAAACAGCTGTAGCTTAAAAAATAAAAGTTTGGACAAAAAAAGAAGTGCTGTTCCAATTTTCAAACTTTACTTCGACTGTACGATTCAACGGAAGAATGTTATCCGCAGCAGGGATGTAAAACATCGACCAGCGGGAATGCTTAATTGTTACTGGGAAATCCCACTCACACACCTACATTCGCACACAGCATACATAATATAAAAATCATTTTTCAAGATACACAATTCCACTTTAAAATGAACAACTACGTATTCCGAGATAATTAACTATCCCAGATAGCCCTTGTCTGACTAAAGTACTCATTTTAATTAAGAATTTATTTATTTTGAAATAGACCGAATATTTATTTATTTGAATTTGAATTTAATTTGTAAGGCTTTTAGGCAGCTTTGGCTCAGGACGGATGGATGTTGATGGGAAGAATTGGTGGAATGAATAAAGTGGCAAGAAACGGGAGCAGCCCTAGAAAACCCACCCAGATGGGATTTGTCATCCACAAAGCAGACATGGCATGATCCGGGATCGAACCGACGATCCCCAGCACCAGAGGTGAGCGCTATACCATTTAGCCACCGCGCTCGGAACTCATTTGTTCGTTATTCACCTTTCCGAAATGTTCCATGGACATGTCTTAGGCCCCCCGCACATTGGCGACAAAACAGTCCCGCGACATTTTTGTCTCCTGCAGTCAGCAACTTCACGGAGACAAAACTGTTTTGTCGCCGTACCCCCGCACACTGTCGACAGTGACAGAAAAGTTGACGAGCATTTAACATCATCACAATTTGGCGGAACACTGGATATAGTATGGGTTTCGAATAATGTGCATAAGAATTACCTGGTATGTTAATGCTAATGCTACATTTAAGAAAAGAAAAAAGAAGAAAAAGAAACACTGGGTGCGTCCTATACACAGTGAGAGATTGCTGAGAATGAGAATTCTATTTGTATTTTTAAATTGTATGAAATCAGTCATAAAAAATGCTAGGATACAGTATGACAGCGATATGTACGACAATCAACGCATTTTCTTAAATTATGAATAAACCTGACGTGCTACCAGAAAACAGATCACACCTTTGAATTCAGGAGAGAAAATGCAATCAGAAACAGTTTTCACATAATGGGTCATAAATTTCATGTATGTTACTGCTATCCAGCGGTGTAGCCAGATAAATTGTCGCGGGGGCTGATATTTGCTTAGGGGGACACCTTTACAAATACCAAAGAGTATCACATACTTTGTGTTTATCTAAAATAATCCAATAACTTTTATTCAAGCAAAGTTTAGTGCATAGTGCATCTGAAATCGTCCAACTTAACTGCTCGATCGCATTCAGTTATTTTTTAAAATATTTATATCCTTATATATGAATAGTTCTAAACGGGTATTCTTTTATTTTTATACCAACCGATTAATAATTAGCGGCCATTTTTGTATTCCGGTGCATACCAAAATTTGCGTTAGCAGATGTTTACGGAAAATGTTAATACCTGCTAGGATATTCAAACAGAAACAATTCTTTCCAATAACATCTGCTTAATAATTTAAATCCTCTGCACTGCATGAAAAACCTTAAACGTAATCGAACTGGTCAAAATGATATCAAAATGTGATTGTCGAAATAGAAACAACTCCGGTTTTCAGGGCGCTTTTTCGCTCGGAAGGGACTGAATATTATAGTGTATATATTGAAAGTAGACGGGATGGCTGATAGGCCTATATGCTTCCTTAATATTTTATGAATTTTTGACAACACAAAAACTCTTATTTTCTGCATATTGGAGGCCCAGTAGCCTTGGTGCGAGAAAATATAAAAATGTATTTTTTGACACGCTATGCATTTGTCAGCAGAAATTACGATATAATTTTGAATTTTAATGATTTTTTAGTTTGGAGGAGTCACAGATTTGCAAATTATTGATGAATGATGCTCGTGTATGCTTTGGTAGGAACATTGAACATCCGTATCTCTGATGGGAGATTAGATAAAAATCTATTTTTCCACAATTTATACACTTATATCAGGAGTAACTACAGTAGAAATTTCAACCTTGATATTTGAGTTGAAGGGAGTTACAGATTTGAAAATTGGGGATGAATAATGTTCGTGGGTGCATTGGTAACTCGTATCAAGAACTGTTGTTAAAAGAAATATTCTTTGTTACCATCAGAATTATGAAAAACGATTTTACTACTGTTATGGTAATTGATATGCTTAAGTAATAAGAGATGCAGACACCTGTGTAAGCGCTTCACACATACACATAGAAAGATGGCAACGTTTTCCAAAAGGCTTAATTGGATAATGGAATAAAAAAAGACAGTGGAAATGCGGAGCAACCATGTTGCAATCTGAACACTGAATATAAAATAAGCTTTCTAACAAGGATATTTCAGGAGCTGCTTTACGTATTCACATCTCTCTTTGACACTCTGGTGGTAATATAACATTTACTAAAGCGCGCGCTAGCATTATACACCACCCAACTTGCAAATTTGTAACTCCCTTCAAACTCAAATATGAAAGTTGAAATTTCTACCTCAGTTTCTCCTGACATTAACTGCTTAACGTTAAATATATATATATATATATATATATTTATCTGTCCTCTCACCAGAGATAACAGTCTGCAATATTCATACAATGGCGCGCACGATCATTATTCACCATCAATTCCCACTAAATTTGCAGCTCCCTTCAAATTAAAATATTGATGTTCAAATTTTTACGGTAGTTTCTCCTGGCATAGATATATAACGTGTGAAAAAATATAGATTTTTATATTTTCTTCCACCAGAGATATCGGACCTTCAATATGCATAAAATACGAATTTTTTAGAGTTTCAAAAAATCATAAAATATTATGGAAGTCTATGTCAACCTTCAACATGCTTTGATATGTTAATAGTGGCCAAAAAATTCAACTTTGATATATTCAATCCGTTCCGGGCGAAAAAGCACCCTGAAAACCAGAATTGTTTTTATTTCAACAATCACATTTGGATACCATTTTGACTAGTTCGATTATGTTTTGGGGTTTTCATGCAGAGGACTAAAATTATAAAGCGGAATTTAAAGGAAAGAATGGTGTTTCTTTGAATGTCCTATGATAGCCCAGTCCGCAGATACAATATTTTCCGTAAACATCTGTTAACACAAATTTTGGCTTGCGCCGCAATACCTAATATTGCTGCCATTAATTAATAGATTTGTGTAAAAATTAAACACTTGAAGCATATGCGTGAACAAACGACTATATCACATTTTCAAAAAACAAAAACAAAAAAACGCGAGTACATTTTTTTATATAACAGGAAAAATATGAGATATAAAACATTCATACTTTGCACGAAGACATGTTGCACTAAAGTCCGCTTTTGTGCAAAGTATGAGTATATCATGTCTCATATTTTTCCTGTTATATATAAAAATGTACTCGTGTTTTTTTTAATTTGAAAATGTGCTATATGCGTTTGTTCGCGCACGCACTTCAATTCTTGTTTTGAAGTATTTTCGTTTTGAAGTATAAATGGGCTGAGCAGCTAAGCTGGGCTATTTCAGATGAACTGACCTACAGGTATCGTGCACCGAGTGCTTGAAACTTATT
>JAGDQP010049717.1:0-14426 GCA_022664845.1 Lepisma saccharinum | reverse complement strand
ATCAGAATTAAAATAATTGTCACAAGATTTCTTCTAGTATGAAACAACATCAACTAAAACGTTAAATTAATATTATCGATATTCACGAAAATAAATCTTATAGTCTCGACCGTCTCGGTCTTTTGTCGAGTCTTAAGGGATTAGTCTCGTCTCGAGTAAGTCTCGGTCTTGTCTCGATTCTTGGACCTTAGTCTTGGTCTCGAATTCGAGACGAGACCAAGACTAGTCTCGGTCTCGGTACCATGCCTAGATTGTACACAAATTGGAGTTGCCGTGGGTCGCGCGGTAGCGAGACTGACTACGAATCGGTTGGCCCGAGTTCAAACCCCGGCCAGGGCACTGGAAAGTTTTCTTGCACTGTTCCCATGCCTGGCGCTCTGAGGTGCACTCAGCCTCCTATTAAATTGAGTAGAGTGTCCTTGCTCCTTGGGAGGTAAAGATAGTCGAGCGTGGGACTGACCACTCCGCCTCAGTTCGACATGTCTTATAATTATTTTCAAATGAGTCAATTCTTTTCAACACAGAATACATACCTTTTCTAAAAATTGTAGCGAATTGTTTAAATTAAAATTTAATACTGTTACATCGCATCCCGGGAAATATGTAATACAAGTCGAATTTAAAAATCGATTTTGTAGGGCTTATCGCAAAAGAAAGGTGTTCGTTTGCGGAAGGATATTATCAAGAGTGTAGACTAAATCTTGGCTTTGTAGATAGTCCGGCTCAGCAACAGTTTTGAAAAGAAAATTTGAATTAATTTTCTCGAAATAGAGTGACTGAGAGGTTAGCGCGTGGTCATGGGTTTAGTTTCCGCCGGGGCCCATTGAAGAAAGTGGTTCGGAGTCCACTGTACCAAAGTCTGTAGGTCCCATCCCTAGAAGTTCATTAGCTCGTTTAGGATGTCAACAAAAAAAATCACTCACTTCGAATGTTGTGTCCAACAATGAAGGAAAATATTTCAGTAGAATGTTACAGTTATAAACAAAATAAAAATTATTTGATTAAGATGAATGTTGAGCTTATCAAATGTATTCCAAATAAATGTGTCCTAATATTAATGGTAAGTCACACTGAAATCCTGTGTTTGGTCGGAAGAGGCGAAAATATTTGGACTCAAATCTGTGAGTGTATTTTTTTCATAGCTGTCAATACTTTCGTAACTTATGAATTAGCAGATTAATTATAAATTAAACCTATTAATACTGTGATGCAAACAGAAAACATACATTTCGATGTTTTATAAGGTGGACCGACATTGCTCAATAGGAAGAACAGAGAACTACGAAGAGTAGTAGCGAGATATAATTTCTTGGGAACAACACTGTTTAGGCGGCACATTTTGTGAGTTTTGCTCACAACACCCATTCTAACTTAATGTTTTCCAGTTTTCCTCACTTCCAACAGACGAATATCAGGACCCGGAAATAACTCTTGATAAGGAATGTCCTCCGTGAGGGACATGGAGTTTGGGTTTTATGATTTGTTGGAAGCTGCGAAATACTGCAGTCTCAATGCAGCAAAGTAGAATATTACTCATTGTTTTCTTTTAACCCCAAAACCGAGTTGAAGCAAAATTGCAAGTCTTTTGAGCTGAAATGCTGCATGTCTTTGGTAGTATTTACGGAAATGACCATATAACACGCACATTACGGCACGGAAACTACTGTCCCCTGACAGAAAGGGTTCAAGTTATGATCATCAGAAGGGAGAGTTGGAGTAAATGAAGAAACTTCAGTCTTCTATCATGAATTCTTTCGTGACAACAAAATACACTGTACTTCTCTCAGCTTTTTGTCGATGCTCAGAAAGAATGTTGACATTCATGTATGTTATGTAAAGAATAATATACTAGCTTTGAAGTTTTAAATTGATTTGTTTCCTGTTTAAGAGTAATATTAGTCGAAAATGAGATTTGCTAACTTGATCACTAGAGACAAACTGAGTCTTGGCAGACCTCGACTATTCAAAATGATAAATTGGCATAATATTGCCTAGTACGTCAAAGCGTATGGCATTTACTGCCAGTAGTCAGACGATTTGATGTTGGGAACTTGTTCGGATAATCCAAAGTACGCAGGACAGATGGTTAATGTACTACACTTTGTTTACTGTAATAATATAATATTTACAGGTAGTGAATGTTTAGGTACTTTCGGACCATGGGTTTGAAACATTTATCTTATGTTCACGTGTATATTTTGAAATCTAATGTACTGATTAATTTTCTTCATTCAATACTCGGTTTGCGTAAAGCCATAGTTGAAGCTATAGTCACATTTAATTTCCAATTTCGCACTCCAAGACAGACAGTCAATACTACCTGTATGCAAATTAAATAAGTTGTTTTACAATTATTAAGAACAATCTTACATGTGCTTTCCCCTAAGAACAGCAATATGCTATTTCACACGTATAAAAGAAACCTATATTTTAGTCCCCTTGTTGTGCTATCAGTTTTTAAATAAAAATAATTATAGAGTAGCATCACCGTATCTGCGGAGAGTATGTTCTCTTAACCCAGCGCGATAGTAGCGAACGTCATGTACGACCTGTTTTTCGTGTACATGCATAGCTATGATAAAGTTTAGTGTATAAATCAAAATAAGACATCAACGACAGTAACCAATAATAAAAGAAAACAATAATAATAATAATACTATATACTACAATAAAATTAAGAGAATGTGGTCTCATGTACATGCATAGTTTGCATTTGTTAATGCCACATGCTGTTAGCTCTTTAGCCAGTCACTAGTGTTCGTTTCGAATAACGAATCGATTCAAAATTTTGGGTGAATCCAACAACCGAAAATATATACATTTATGGGGTAGTTTGAATCGCCTTTGACCTTAATTGAGTGTCATTTCTAGTATTTTGTTTCAGCTGCACGTGAAAAATATTTTAATAGGGTTAGGGTAGCTTCCTCGATTTTTTTTTTAAAGTCCAAAGCTCTTCTAGAAGCAAGACGAAACACCACGTAACTGCTCGAACTAGGTGAAATACAGACTGCTTGTATTTGCCATATATATGTAATTATTTTCTTCGCTAGTCGGCCTGAGATGCCTAAAGGCCATAAATGAATTCATTTTTTTTTTCTACTAGTTCGTTATAAATTGGTTACGATAAGTAACAGGTTGTGATATGTGGGTGGGCGTAGGTTGTATTCTCTTCAGAAGTGATCTTGCTCGTGCCATTGATGCTATATTATCTTCTGCTTAAGACAATACTCGAAAAGAGAACGTTACCACCTGCGTGCTCTCATTTTATATGAAGCCCAGGTGACACGGAGAAATGCAGCAGGTCCCAACCTGTGGCGCTCGGATCTCTGGAGGTCCTCGAAACGTTTTGTGGGATCCGCGAACAAAATTAATTATATATACATAATCAACTCTCCATGTAACTTGAAGTTTTGTTTATGCGAACAGCAGAATATCTTTATTGACAATAGTTTGGTTTTCTTTACCGATTGATTTATTTCACCGTTTCATGTTTAGCTGTTGGGGCGCCATAGTCTAGTGGTTGGATATTCGCGTGGTCCCGGGTTCAATTCCCGGCTGGAATCCCACTTTTCGGCGTCTATCCAGCGTTTTGAGGCAAACTGCGGAGTCACGTGAATAAAGACGTGACGGCCACTCCGTCTAGAAAGCCCCTAATACACCTGTTCGTGGCTAGGTGGCGCACAGTATTGACCACACTGCCGTCACTCAGGTGGACGCAGTTCCACCAAACGCGGACAAATGACGTTGGGGCAGGCTCAGGTCAGGGCCTTTCGGTCTGTAACACCCGTGGTTGTTTATTATTATTATTATTATTATTATTATTATCAATATTATTATGTTTAACTGTTACCTAATTCAAGAACTGCTTATATTAAAATAACGTTTTAACTCCAGTTAAGGTTACTGTAAAGCAACGGCCAACGATCTTCAACAAAAGATGGCAGTACTATCTCCGTATATATCTAATGTATTTTATCGTTGCATAATATTTTGATGCTGCTTCTACAGTTTCAAGCCTAGAGAGTTCTAACTTCCAGGGAAGATAGTTCATAACCAATTCAAGAGTTCGATCAATGCCGATTTTTTATTTTCGTTTTTATTCATTGTTGAAATCACATTACTGGTGTTGTGAATATCAACACCTATAACAGTGAAGCTCTTTCAACTATGAACAAAAAAGAAAATTAAAAATCGGCATCGATCGAACTTTTGAATTGGTTATGAACTATCTTCCCTGGAAGTTAGAACTCTCTAGGCTTGAAACTGTAGAAGCAGCATCAAAATATAATGCAACGATAAAATACATTAGATATATACGGAGATAGTACTGCCATCTTTTGTTGGAGATCGTTGCTTTACATTAACATTAATGCTCTAGTTCCTAACTATTTCCTTGTTAGTTGTATGGAGTGTGTGGGAGTAAAATACGTCGGAAGTATAACAGGGGTAGCCCAATGGTTTGTCATTGCCTTCAGGCGACTGCGATTTGGAAAACGTTGGTAAGCACTGGCGTACTGAGTTTCAGGACTTCGAGGAGGGCCTAATCCAAAACTGCATGGAAATGCACAGGAAACGAAATCTGTGTTCCAGAAATCAAATAGGGGTTTATTATGTTCTTCAATAATAGTCAAGTATTTAGTAGGGGTAAGGTTTTGCTTGGTTTCTCCCACGAACGATAAGGTACGTTTCCCACTCCTCCCACGTAACGAATAAAACTTACAACTTGTAATCTTAAGGATCTGTAACGACCAGGAAGACAAAGGTTCCATAATAATTGCAACGTAATTAGTGTATTATTTGCCACAGATAACGGTAAAAGGAAATAAATTATTCTTAGAAAGGTAGAGGAAAGTGATTTCCGGTGACTAATAATCCTCGGTAGAAAAAAAAAAGAAGTTTACAGCATTGTTGCCGGATACATCAATTTAAAACACTATTTAGGACGTCAGTATAGCAGAAAATGTGTGTTTTTGTAGGGAAAATTCCCTCTTACCTATGAGAGAATAACTTTGAACAATGGGCGATGACACCACTAAGAGCTGACAGGGAATTTTCCACAAATAACACCCTCATGGTAATGCAAGTATATTTATAGTTTTTCACATGTTTGTGAGAGTTATTGTGCAACGGCAACACAACCATAACTTAAATAAATGATTAACTCTGTCAAATAAACAGACCAGTCAATGTTTTGAGGTTGAGAAAAGTAAGCTTATACATTGGGACGTGCGGTCTATTCCTTTTGGTTACTTATTGTGTGTTAAAATAAAATATTGTTGCAGGTGCAATTGACGCATGTCTTGACCAAAATGGCTGTTGTAATTCATTTGTCATAAACGATATCACATGAATGGTATCTTTCTACTACCTTGTTAAGAGAACACTTGGATTAAGGTGGCTTCTAAACTGTGCTCAGTTACTGCGATGGTTTAATCTTGCATGTCATGGTGTGTGCTTTCATCCCCTAGTCCTTTCTCCAAGGTGATGGATTGTCAGTGAGGTTCCGTGTGATAAGGGCTCCCCAGGGCAGGGGGAGAAGGAAACTGACATGATTTGTTTGCCTCGCACCATTGTACTCCCTCGTCTTTCCACCACAAGACAGAGTTTTTGTTGGCCACCATCGTTCCAAGATCCTATTATGATACAGGTGCTGTGGAAAGGAAAAGAACTCGCAACTTGTGCGTAGGCTACTCAACACTGATATCGGATTAAAAGCATAACATGTTTTAAAGTAGATAGTACGAAGGTCGTAATGATCTAATCACGTTGGTTTTGGTTAAGAAATAATAATACTGGACAAAGGGATCTTGTAACCGCACTACGCGCTGGATACAGTATTTTTTTTCATCAGATCTTTTGATTTTGATTGATGCACCGTACTTTCTAATGAATGTTACTTACATCTGTATTAGAAGCAAACGAACATGTAAATGTGCTTGCTTGGTACTTTTAGAAAGTACGGGAAATAGTCTCAAGCTAAAATTTAAGATGGTCTCAGGTCTTTTTTTGCTTGCAATATACAATACTATTCCTTAAGTTACAAGAGAAATATTAAATTGTTTGTTTTAGGGAGATGGGACGTTGTTTTACCATATTTTTACACTCTGAAAGTTCCATCTGTTGTAGCGTATAAATGATTTATTTTAATTGAAATTCAGTTGTTTTAAATTTAACATATTTAGTTGTAAGTGAAATGTCTTTTAAGGAATCGGTAATAGTCGTCATTACAATAATCATAGGCTTAAAATATCACTTATAATTCCATCTAGGAGTATTTCGGTATGAGTTCTGGATCATCGAAGAATTTCTTATCAAAGTTACTGTAAACCTATTTATTGATAACCCTCTCAGATAATAGTATGACGTGGATTTTTCTTAAATTCACACCAAGTTATGTCTGTACCAAGATCTGGATAAACTGGTATACGCGATTTGTTTATTTTCCGATTAGTGTTAGGAATTATGACAGATTGTAAAATTCAGTGTAGTGATTTCCCTAAGTTTGAAACTTGTACATTTAACATCTACAATATCAGTGATTCTAGATACGTGTACAAAATCAAATTTGAGTGCAAATCGAAACAAAATACTGTGTTGTGTTTCTGTATCGTAAAATATGGGAACAGCGATAGCAGGTAATCGGCTCCTCCACTGCACGGCAAAGAATTGGATGAGACAGGTTGTAGTCGTGAGGGGCTGCAAACAGCCAGAAATTTCCAAGTTTCGATAAAGTTCTCTTCCCATTGGTTACTTGGAATTTTAAATCGATGTTATGGTGAAGTAGCCATACGCAACAAATGTATGAAGCTCTATCCCCCTTGTTCAGCATCGCGAAACAGTAAAGATTGTCAAGTGTTGTTTCAAATCTAACATTAATCGACAAGTAATTCTTAGTCATACTCTTTCTTCTACATGATTAAATTTTCACTTTAATCTTACTGCTTTGTTTTAACTTTATGTATATTTTTCTCTTTGCAGTCCGGCTGGTCCATTCCCATGGAGCTGGTGATAGGCCCAGATATTGGCATTTCCTACGTTTCGCATCGAGCTACCGTTGTAAGTATTACTTGTTAGTATAGGAAGTAAAGCTAGATAATTTTAGACTTATAAGTATTTGTTTCCATGGAGAGAACTTAATTTTTATATCGGGAGAAAGTTGAAATTTCAATTGTAAAAATCTCTTGCTACTTTCTTTATCAGTGATTGGAATGTTGTAGCACACAATATTAGTCAATTATGGGTAAAATCGACTTGCAACATCTGTTCTGAATATCCATTAATAATAAGGACAATCCTTAAGAATTATTATTATTGTTATTAACATGCCGCGGTAGTCGAATTGAGGGAGGAATTTTAATTTTATTTATGGCTTTAGGAATCTAAGGCTCAGGCCAGGATAGGGGAGGGGAAAGGATTCGGGGAGGTGTCGGGCAGGGCCTGTGCTGAAGGTGCCATACCGGCATTTGCCCGGTGTGACTGAGGAAGAACCTTGGAAAATCTTCAGTCAGGATGATCGGTCGCTGGGGTCGAACCCACGACCTCCTGAATGCTACGCCAACGTTCTACCATTGAGCTCGTCGGCTCGGTAATTGAGGGAGGATGCCAACCCACTAGTTCAAGGAAGGAAATTAACCATCCCTCTAGTTAGGCCATCAAAGTTAATTACTAGTGTCCAATATGAACTGAATCTTGTGCACTACTTGAAATATAGACTTGAAATTCGGAATCAAATTCACACACAATGGTACCGGCAACTTAAATTCATAGTATAGTACGTCTTGGTTAGCTTTTATGGTCGGACAAATAACAGACGTGGGACCTAGCGCAACTAGCATTAAAACTGATAAGTGAGTTGCAATGTCCCAACCGTAAATAACTTATTTTCCATATGAAGCACACAAATACAAATTCATTAAAATATTCAGTTCAATTAACGAAAATATTCAGTTCAAGTAACGAAAATAATTCTGGGAAAAGTAAAATGCAAACAGGAGTAATTAAATCATGTTTAATGCAAAATATACATAACCATTTAATATTATAACGAATTTGGGGAGATACCATCGCTATTAGTTTCGTATTCATTTATTAAAACTAATAAATCATTAGTTCATCACTAATAATATTTTTTGTAGATTTTTAATACGTCTAGGCATAGTAGACTCTTTCCTTGTTTTGCCAAGTATGTTGTTTTAGGTTGGTTTCCCTTATGAATTAAAAATTCACGTGATATTTTTTTCATTTTCAAAATTATATAATGCTCGTCTAGATTTAAACTGTTCAACTTCAGTTCTTCCACGTATGCTTTGTAATTGTGTGAATAAAGTTTGGATTTTGTTTTATGACGTACGAAGGATACGCGGGAAGAACGATCAAATTGTGAGAAAGCACACATTTTAAAGTGGGGGAGGGGGCAGGAAGAATATTAAGACTGGGTTTGTAATAGTGTAAATTTATTTAATTTCCATTTCTGGGATGGTAAGCAGCTATATGACCTAAGAACTTCACGCCTGAGCGATGACTTCCGGAAAAGTAGCAGCCAGGGGTTTATTGAAGGTACCATACCAGCATTTGCCTGGTAAAACTAAGTGAAGCCCTGGGAAATCGTAGAATGTTCGACAGCATAGTTTGGACTTCAGCGCTTGCTCGGCAGTGTTCGATTTGCCAGGAATTTTCCCTGGTAATTTTTGAACTTTATAGCTTTTAGGCAACTGAGGCTCAGGCGCGGAACAGGGTGGGGGAGGATTGTTGAAGGTAGACGACCATGGCCTATTTTTGTATGTACCGTTACGGCATTTACGTGGTGTGAGAGGAAAAGTCTGGAAACACCTCAGTCAGGATGGTCGTCCGCTGGGATCGATCCCAAGATCACGCAAATGCTAAGCCAACGTTCTACTGCTGAGCCACGGCCGCTCGGTAGATTTTGCCTGGTGTCGGAGGATTTGATCCCCGGTTGATGATTCCGAATATCATCCCAAGCAGGAATAAATTCTTTGTATTTCTACCCGAACAGGTAGTAAGTTGAAACTCACCTCAACCACTAATTTTAAGACTCACCCCCTCGTAGTTTATAACAAATCGAACACTGTTCTTCGGTATCGGTTCGAAGAACCCACGGTGGATACACTCGTGTAATTAATACAATAGATTTTTAGACGTAAGTCCACTAAGAAGAGGGAATTCACTAGTGAATTAATGATGGGGGACATTGTGTTGCAGTGGTGGCCAACTTGTTGTTGTTAGAAATGATATTAATGTCGTAAACGAGCTTGTGGGCGTTTAAAAACGGATCCTACAGATTTCCGTAAATTGGCCCGAACCACTCCGTTCAGTGTACCACGGCGGGTTTCGCGGTAACCCCTCGTCCATCCCGTGGTCATCGTTTTGATGTATTGTAGCGCATCTGACTAATTAGTGTAGAGGCACTGGCGTCATAACTTTAATAATAATAAATTTGGCATTGACTGAATCTGTAAATTAAAACAATTTTAGTTCATCCATGCGGAGAGCACCATAAG
Source organism: Lepisma saccharinum (assembly GCA_022664845.1). NCBI lineage: Eukaryota > Metazoa > Arthropoda > Insecta > Zygentoma > Lepismatidae > Lepisma > Lepisma saccharinum. The sequence goes on along the minus strand of JAGDQP010049717.1, from coordinate 4,908 downwards.
ATTATAACAGAGCGACCGACATTGGGGGACGTCGCGTTGGACAGGGCTGCTGTAAAAGGATTCCATTGTGGTGAGGTTGAGAACAGCAGTGTCAGTCACTGAACATCGTGATCACGAGGAAAATATTGAAGCGATATCAAAGCTGGGGTAACCCCCACAACCGGCTCCATCACCAGTTCTGATGGAGGGAGTACTTTTTGCGGTCCTCGTAATTCTAGTCGGTTGCCTCTGGCTGCGAAGGTTAAATGGTTTCTAGGCCGGGGACAAAGAGGTGACACGGATATCCTCATTTAGCTTGCTTCCTCAGCGGTTGGTTCGGCCTCACTTGATCCAGTAGTTCACACAAATCTCGTTATCCATGGATGGGCAGAAAGCAGACTAACATTCTGTCTGTCGTAGGGAGACGATGAGAAAAGTTTCAGGCGTAGCGTACGTTCTAACGAAACCTACCCACCATTTTTCTCGAACTTCAGTTTCTACTCGGAAGTCCGAAATCAGACGTCACTGCACTATAACTTCCAGTAAGTTGAGTTTCTTCGCAACCAATTTAGCAAGAATTCAGCGTACGAGACAACTTAGGCGCAAAGGCAGGACAGTAAACAGAATGTTCACATTCGGAGGGATATTGAAAAATACGCTATATAGAAAAAAGGTCTCATACAGTCTTGTATAATAATATACGGGGAAGTGATTCAGTTTATCTTCGTCCGTATTACGATATGACTCCAAACTTCCGAAAATTAGTACCTTTCACTAGAAAAAGAAATCTATGAGCACATAAAAAAGTCTTCCCTATTAACAGAAGTAGTAAAAAGCTTTCCAAGAGAAGGGTATTAAGCGTGATTTCGGGTGACTTGTGTCTAGATTAGAAAGCTACAATAGTTGCTGAGAGCAAGAACGAAGGGAGACATGTTATATGTAACATCTGCGCATCCGAGAATGGTGGAGGGGAGAGTTTGTGATTGAGAATCACACAAAGGGATCTCTCGTCTGTGCTCCCTCTACGCGATGTCGCTGCTTGACGCTGACTTTGTGAAAGTTTTTGTGTTTCTGTCTCATCCCTCTGTGTTCTGAGACTTTTGCGTACTTTTGTGAGTAGGTTTTTCAATTTACCTCCGGACCTCGAAACAAATATTATTGTGAATGCTGAAAGCGCTGTTGGAACATGAAATGAAACTTTTTCCTGTTGTCTGTAATAATTCTCAAGATCTAAAAAATAAACTATGCGAATTCTCGTTCTCACTGTAGCCACATTGAAATGCAACATTTTGTTTATCCCAATTTTAGTCTCAAGCACTTAAAAGTGGAATTGTAATATGAGTAAACGGAAGAATCATTGCCGTCCATAGATTCAATTAAATTTAAAAAATTGACTCTATTTTATAAATAATAATTTGTATTAAGATAATGAATGATTTCCTGTACTCAAATTATTTGAAGGTTAATAATCACTTACTTGTGAAATTCTCCATTCGGGGAACGTTCGGAGTTGGAGTCTATCCGGGGCAAGATTAAGACAGTTCTGTTTTACTTTAATGAGACTCATTACTGACAAGAAAGGAGTTCCTGATTAACGTTTCCCTGGCCTTCCTCGGTCGCAGCATGCAAATCTTGTGATAGTACCTTGAATAAGACAGCGGCTGATTCTTTCCAAATCCTTCCTTTTGTTGTTGATATGTAAAATGGCCTAAGATCTGTGTTACAAGTTTATGACTCCATCGGACACATTATGGAGTGGCAGGAACGCCGAAAATAATAATAATAATAATAAAGATAATGAACATCTGAGGGAATAAAAGGTTCGTAGGGTTATTAAAAGTATTTTCATATTTCTGATTTCTCATTGTTTCCAAGTATTGAATTTTAGAAACAGGAAATCGAGGTTGCATCTATAAAATCATCTTTCTCTGCCTCCTTTCTCTCTCTCTGTGTCTGTCTGTCTCTGTCTCTCTCTCATTTCTTTTCTCTGGAAATCCAGTGTAGAACATTTTGTCGTTCATCTTCCATCTGTTGGTCTAGCTATATGACCGGCCCATCTCCACTTCGTCTTCTTCGCAGTCTTGATTTTATCTTTTACGTTTGTTTGTGCCCGAATCCATTCATTTGTCTTCCTGCCCCTATGTTAGTAATAACCATGTACTCTCCTTGAGTAATAACTTCAGGTCTATGTGCACACACTTTTGGGACAGGGATATTATGCTGTCCCAAAAGTGTCTGCACACAATCGTGAGGTTCCTAGTAGCATTTCTTCGTTGTTAAAGGACGTAACGAACTTTGGTCCATGAAAGTTAAATTTTGTTTACCTGCAATGAATTTTGAATAATTGACGTAAAACGAAAAATGCGGGAAAATCCACTGCGATTGGGCCTTAATCTTTTGTCAATTGCGTACTCCTTGGAAACGTGAGCGAACCCTCACGTACTCCTTTAGTGGCATACTTGCCACACATTGTTTAAGGAGGGACTCCCTACTATTCGCCAAAGTATTAAAGTAAGGGAACGGAGCTCTTCTCGGGGTTAAATAAATAAATTTTAAACTGCTCGATCATTTTTCATAACATTTAGTTTCACTACTTTTTACTCATACACTTCGGTCAAAAAATATCCCCACCTAATTAAAATTATAACAAGGATTGTTGCATTGAAGATCATTATTAATATCAGATGGAAATCAGTGTGCCTTAATACTTTATGTATCCACTTCGAGCTTTTTTTGAGAGCTTGAACTATTTGCGGTATTCACTCTAGAAAGTTTCTGACATGTACTAAGCTAAATTTTGTGATCCCAAACATGAACAACTTCGTGCATTATTTCCTTTTACTAGTAGAGCAGTATTTAGACAGCTTTGAAGTCATAACCGACAACCAATTCTCAATGGGATTCATATCAGGTGAACTGAGATGCCAGTGTAACTGCTGAGTGACCAGATCTGAGATACGCAGCTGTACAACTCTACATCGTTGACAGCTGGCAATATCATCGTGAAATATGAATCGTACTTAGTTTGCACAATGAAATCCTCCATACCTGTACTCAAAACCCAATTTTTAATTATTTCACAGTATACTAATCTATCGATTGTTCCTATCCAATCTTAATTCATCCCTCCCCCTTTGGATAATATTCCTCCCCACGCATTACACTTCCGCTAAACTTGGCTTCCACAACACGATGCTTCTTTAACTTCTCCCGTAACTCCATCCACAGTTTCACGCCACCACCATGGCCAAACACAGTAAATTTCTTTTGATCTGAGAAAATTGCACTCTTCCAATCTTCAATTGTCCAATGTTCATACGTATGCCAACGAATCCTTTTCTGTAATAAATGTGCTTTTTTGACATTGCTTCTTTGCAATTTTTCTTTCCGTAAGGCCTCTTGGCACTGTTTGGTGTGAAATTGTATGTCCCAATTGTTGTTCCATCATAGAAGCAATCTGCTTTGAGCTCAGTTTCGTTTTCTCAACTCAGGGTTTCTTTTCTGCGACCACATCAGTACCTTAAACTTGACATCCTAGATTCTGTTTACTTTTTTTAAAACCCATTTCCGAATGTTTATGGTCATTGCAAAGCCGTCTAGCAATTTCGCTATTGCATATTCCTTCTGCATTCAGTGCCAAAATCTTATCCTGATTCCTTGCAGTGACGCTTTTCTCACAATATACTTCATATTAAAATTAAAGTACACACTTTGCTCTTCAAGTTGTTCAGCGTAAAAAAAAGGAAACAAAACTATCTGAAACACTGCCTTGAAGAGGCATAATAAATATAATTCATATTTTGTGCACATGGTAGACAATTCATTGTAGCTTTATCTATGTGAAACGATGGCTGTAATAGGAATTCTAATCTACAGTAATCAGTTAACTGTTACTTGCTTAAAAATAACTAACATTAGCACCCCTGTAGCTTTAAAGCCGATCTCGAAATATGTGAAGAAATGCTTTAAAAATGTAAGTTAGGATATTTTTTGGACCAAAGTGTGTCTTCTTTACACCATGTGTGCCTTTTCCAGCCATAATTCATTTCGTTTATGTATGTTCTCATTCGTACCCCTGAGGGTACGCATACTACGGGTTGGGAATCCCAATGTAGTTTATCAGTGTATCGGAATATTTGTTACTCTTTTCTCAAAAACAAATCCATCGTTTGAAAGAAAGATACTGAAGGAGGAGCAGAAAATTATATAGCAACTGGCATTACTTCATTATGCAAAGAAGCGTTGTATTTGAGCGACCTGTTGTCTCAGCAAATGTGCACATTTTCAACTCGCCCACATCTCTTCCGCGTTGTGTGACGTCATTCACCACATCCCAGTGTTTCGCGATCGAGAGTAGTCAGTGTATGCAGAGGCGAAACTCTATCCGCAAGCAAGAGAATGGAGACCTTCGCTATTGGAAACGTGTGGCTTCGAGGTAGGCTTTGTTCTTTTTTTCTTTTGATTTCATTAATTTGATTCTCTCTTACTGCGCTTCAAGGGATGATGTGTAGAAAATAAGCTTTTTTTTTAGAAGTATTGATGGTTCAGGTGGAACAGAAGAAAAAAAGTGTGAAATGGAAGCTTGAAAGCAATATGATCTACCAGAAGCGCGTCACGTTTCTGTATCTGTACATGATTTTCCTCTCCCGATTTTTTTTCAGCATTATTCCAGTAACTATGTATGATACAATCAGTACTATTGGAGAATCGGAATCTTCCTTCCATGTCAGAATACGTATTTATTAAATGTACTGTGTAGTTCCGTTGGCGAATCGGTGGCTTCGCATTCGGAACATCCTGGGATCGTTCCCAGGAGACGGCCATCCTGACTTTTTCCCAGGGTTTTTCATCAGTCATACTAGGCTAATGGTCGGTTTGGTACCTTTAAAAGTAGACCTCTTCCTTATCCCATCCCGGCCTGAGCCTAAG
>JAGDQP010049716.1:3121-13368 GCA_022664845.1 Lepisma saccharinum | reverse complement strand
CCGGCCCTGTTGTGAGGTCAGGAGTTGGGTGAAAGTCTTGAGGACTGCGTTGAAAGTAATCCCTAAAATGTCTCTACCCGGTAAGGAAACGTTAAGAGAAGATTGTTTTTTGTTAAAACTTCCTTTGATAAACAAAGTTGTAGATCTTACATTCAGTAAACGTCTGCAAACAAACATTGGTATGCACCACAATGCAAAAATTGTCGCCGTTAATCAATAGTTGGGGGAGAAAATGAAACAATACTCGTTTGGATCAATTCGCAAATAAGGCATATAAATACTGAAAAACAAAAAAGCGACATAGGTCAAGCAGCCCTTGTTGAATCGCTGAAGATGGCCTGAACCATTTGTAGAGTTTCGTACTTTCGTATTGTATTTCGTACGCATGGTTCCATTGCACCAAAATTCGAACGCTTTTGGTTAAAATGTCGGTTTGATATAGTGCAGCTCTTTGCCATGGAAGTTTGTCGTGTAACGTTATCTTTCATCTTCTGGTCTTAGTTGCGCTCTAAAGTAAGTTATCCCAGTGTACAACATGTAAGAATAAACCTGATACAGTAAACGCATGAGGCCTCGTGGCGGTCGAGAGGTTAGAACGATTGCCTTTAGTGCGGGTGATCACGGATTATATTCCCGTTAAGATCCACTGAATGGACTGTGTCGAAATCCACTTTAACAAAAAATGTGTAGGTCCCTTCCCTAGAAGTTTGCCAGCTTGATTAGGACGTTAATAATTTACTCAATCAGAAACCTCATATAACGTCTTATTATTTAGTAAAACAGTGGTCAATTAATGAAAATACATAAAGTAAAAGAATGCCTCACCCACAAACATAATGCTTTTGTAATATAATAGAATATTTTATTTTTAGTCAGCTGAGATAGGAATTCATAATTTTCTGCCATCTGTTCCTCCTGCTGTATAACACCTGTTATTTCTGCCTTGTCATGTTTACCTCTTACTGTGTTTTCTTCTCTGTCATATTTTCCGTGTGTCTTTTTTCCTGTCTTTTATCTCTACCTGTTTTCTACAATTCTAGGTTCTACCATTTTATCTCTTGGCTATATAACGAACATAACTAAATTAAACAAAATCCAAATTTTTTCTCAGCCTTAGCATAATATATCGAACTTACAGCATCGAACTGACGGGGATATTTTAAAGTAACTTGATGTAAGAAACACAACACGAAGAAAATTTAGTAACTTCACAATTCTTTATAACCATGCACGGTATATTTAGGACAAAATACCCAGTTTAAATGTTTATAAGCAATAACACATCTACATACAAAAAACGAGATTGCGTTTTGTCAGTAGTATTTTGTTTACGTCAACTCCTTTACGCAGTACCCGAATTTAGCTCAGCAAAAGATATTTCGTTGACGAAACAGTGAAAAGTAGTCAAGGATTGAGACTAACTAGCTTTCTTTGCTTTTAGAGGCGAGTATTACATATATTAAACCTTCGTTCCCCCCAAAGGTTGTTCCTTTGTGTTTACACTCTCTTTTGAGTTGAATTGGTTTGAATTTATTTCTGGCCTTGAGTCATCTCCTGCTCAGACCGTGACAGTGGACGTACGGGATAAGGAATGTATCGACCATGATCTTACGAAAGCCTGATAGATCTGAGGATAGCTCTGAAAAACTTCTGCCAGGCTCGTTGGTCGCGGGGTTCGAATCCTCATGCCTATACTTACCGATCCGAAGTCCGTGACGTTGATGCTTGAACCACGGGGACTGAGTTATTATCAACCGAAATCTGTGACTTAGAATTTCGTTCAATTTCTATTAACATTTCACTTTTAGAGACTCCTGACAGATGTTGTTTTTCAATGAGAACTTTACTAATTTATCACTGGTTGCATAAGTTTTAGCATATAAAGGTAAATTTTAGTTTTGGTTAAATACATAATTAGATATTGATTGCATTTATGTTAGAGTATACAATGTAATACTCAGTCTACCTGTGTGAAAAATAATAGAAATATACTATCAAATAGTCCAGATTCTGACCTAACATTTGTGAGACGTCGCTTTGAGAGAACTTTGCCACGCCCACTTTAAGTAACCTGACAGGAATGTTAGCAAGGGAGACAGCAAGTTTGTCTATGTGTGTGATTCTCTATGTGTGCGTATGTGGGAAAGAGGTAAAGAGAGACAGACAGACACAGAGAGACAATTACAGGTTCATATTTCCACTGTGTTTGGCCGCGTATCAATTATAGCAGTTGCTCGGGCGGCTGGATTTTGCAGTCTGTTGACCATGTGACAAAGTGACGTTGGAAGCTGGAATGAGGGAGTGTAGAGAAATAGGTATGAGAGACAGAGAAAGAGACACAGAGTGAGAGAGAGAGAGAGAGAGAGAGAGGTAAAAGAGCGGTATGCAATGTAAATAGAAAGCAAAATATGTGGACCCACTTGTCACTTCACTGGATCAATTAAACAGGAATATAAAAGGCGTGCGTGTGAATTCTTCCTACCTCACATTTTGGCGATTCTCATGAGCTTTTATGTTCTCCAATTAGTTCCCCATTCTGTTCTTCCTCCTAACTGACTTCCTCTTTTATTGAACCAAATAATCTGTTCTCATAAGTGACGTTCTTCATAAAAGGGTAAATCTATTAATATCCTTCCTTGTTTTTCTTCCATTTTGTCAGTGACATTCACTAACAAAGGCATCATTATGTGGAGTAAAAAGATTTCATTGTATTCTAAAATTGTATTGTTTTCACGGTCTTTTCAAACAATAAGTTATAATGGACGCCTATGAAATTAAATTCCCTAGATCAAATACTTTAATAAAAGAAGACTTCATCACTTGTACCATTTTGTGCTGGATCGTGCAGTAATAATTTATGTTTATGTTCTGATGGAGAACAAAATAATTTAAACATAAACTTGGTGTAAAGTGAAAATCGCCACTTAATGTGTGCTTTTTCTTTCCAAAATACGCTTGATTGATCTGAAGTACGCAAGAACATTATTTTGTGTTTTAATGTGCGCTGTGATACAGTAAAAGTTCAATTTTATCCCATTGAAAAATTTTCAGGTGATGTAGTTAAAGCATTCCATAATAAATTCCCAAATCATTGTTTGTTTCAAATCTACTACCTTTTAAATCACCTCAAAAAGTTTTATTCACGATAGTTGTTTTCTCTTGCACATATCTGAGAAATGTTCACATATCATGCGTTGACAATAACCAATTAGAAACCATTGAATATATAGTTAATACACTCTCCAAATGAAAGACAAGCTAGATAAGAAGTAATTTCATAGATACATGGAAGATGCAAATTTTTATTACATTTGCGATAATATACTTACCAACATTTGTTGTTGCTGATTATGAAGGCTAGCTAATGTAAGCGTGATTATCTGTGCATGAGGAAGCCACGAACCAACTTTGGTTGTATTTTTAAATTCAGGATTGATTAATAAATTAAAAGTACTGTCGCTCGAGATCAAATACTTTCACCTCGTACTTCAGCGTAAAATATCCCCTTCTTAGAAAAATATTTATCGTCATATGATATCCAGAAACAAGTGTAGCTGTTGTGTAGAATACATAACAAGCAACATAATGGTAAGACGACTGTCTAGAAAGGGAAGGAAAATGCACGAAGATGTGATCTTTTGATGCCTTATTTAGTGAAGATTATTATACGAACACTTATCAGAAGGTAATATGGATGGACGAATATGAAAATTGAAGAGAAAGAGTGTAGATTTCGAAGAGGAAAAATAATAAGGAGCTTTATTGATGTATTGTGAACCATCGGTGAAAGGTATATAGAGAAAGATAAGGCAGAATACGTAGCGCTGTTGATTTGGAGAAGGAAATCAATCTATACAACTCGGAAATGCTAATGCAAGTGATGAAGAAGACAGATTTGGAATGCAAAGAGGGCAACATGACAGAAAGATTGTTAAAATATGGATTAATAACGAAAGAGTTGCAGTCAGAGAAATATCAACTGCATCAGATTTGCAGATGTAATGGTTCTTCTCACAAGCAATTAAACTTCTGTTAATAAGATGTTCCAACAGCCAAGAGGAATATGAAATGAAACTCAACGTAAAGAAAACGAAGGAAACCTTAGTTGGATAAATGAAAGCACAGTCAACAACAAAATTCGAAGAGAAAAAGTATAGCGGGTACCCAGCTTCAAGTATGTGGGAAGTATTTAAGTAGAGTATGAAAATGAACCAAAGACAAGAACTGCAGTGGCTAGTAAGAACCTTGATTGTAAACCGATGCCTAAAGTGTTGAGGAAAAGATTGATTAAACATTTTGTTGTGCGGAGGCGAAATGTGGACTTTATGAAAGAGTCGAAAGTCTTCAAAATATGAACATAGAGAAGGATGGAAAATATCAGCTCGACTCAGAAGATGCGTACTGAGGAAATGTTAAAGAGAGTAGATGGGAGACAAGCTATACGTACGACGAAAAAGTGGAAAAAGAGAATGTGGTTAGGATATTGCTTATGCACTGTTGGCCTACTGAGGAACACAATTGAAAGTATAGTTGACAGGACAAGAGAGATGAAACAGAGATGTGTTGACTGTCGCTTTCGACAGGAAATTAGAGATGATGATGATCCTTGTTCTTCACAATTTGCGTGCTCTTTCTTTAATACTTATACTATTCTCTGAACTCAAAACTTTTGCAAAATAAATTTATACGTCTGTCAAATGGTATTAAATGATTATTGGTCTGTTAAATGATATTTTCCAGGGTTGTGCCGATAGTTACCTTAGAACAACAAACATGGAGCTGTTTTCGACCTCAGCCAAAATTGCCTAAAGGACTTAAATAAAATTCAATTGGAGCTGTTTTGTCTATTTCTGTTGAAGTACATACTTAATATCACTGAACTGGTATGTGCCACTATAACGTTTGTGCCATCAGTAGCTGTTAGGATGGTTTAACTTATATACTAAACACCCCTAGCAACACAGAATTTCGGCCCAATACTGGGCCAACCATGATCGATATTGGCCGTTACTGACAGTATTGGGCTGATATTGGCCCGATATTCTGTGCTGCTAGAGATTCTTGTTACCGTATTCTTTATCGAAGCAAGTTTTAGCGCTTTATTGAAGGTCTTTTCGTGTAAAATACGCTTACGCATGGCTTCACCTAAATGTCTAAAATAAACTGCTTCTTCACATTGTATCTAAATTGACATCATAACTACATATAGGGATCTAATTAAATTTTGTACTGACTGGTATTCATAGTCTGCAACAAGTAAAACTTTTATCTTTATCTTATATCTTTATAAGTCGTTGCGAGACATTCTTCAATACGATTTATCATTTTTTTTCGCCGGTCTACGTAAGTCTCGCAACATATTGTAAGCCTCAGGATCCATTAAGACCAACAATCATCAATCTTGACTTGTCAATCATTTTGCCACCGAGTGCACAGGCAGAAATGCTCGAAGCGTTCTAAGTGTGATTCTATATTTACATCTTGAACATTTAATGTATATAATCCTACATTATTAGACAACATCTTGTTATGCACAAGAAAATGCTTTAACGTAAAAATGTTACTTCATTTGTCTAAGCGAGTTTCGCTTTTTAAAAAAAAATGATCTCCAACAGTTGGTAACGTGTATTATTGAAGTGATGAAACGATGAAGTAGTACACTATCATCTAGATAAGGGATTTAAAATATCATTATCCGTTTTCGGAACGTTGTGCGGAATTTTATCATGTATGATTTGTATCCTTTTAGCGTAACAAACTGTTAATATCTATATGAAATCTTCTATGACAACTCTAGCAGCATGCTCTAACTATCTTGCATAGTCCTCGGAAATGAATTTTATTAGATAAAAGAACTTCGTAAACATTATTTTGTATGAGTCATTCTAGTAACTTTTGACTTCCATTCTTAACGATTATATTCCTAAGGCTCTGCTAGTTAAAATCCGCAAACATACATGCCCCTGGCGAGATTAGAACCTGCGAATTTTGAGTCGATAATCTAAAGCCTCAGACCACGCAACTGCTTGGTCGGCAATTTTTTGGTAGATCTAGAGCTATGTTTTCTGATAGCTATAGTGTTACTCTGCTTGCAATTTATCTGATGTGCAGTCTTAAAGTTAGCAGTACGTGCTGTAAATTGTCTACTTCTTTGATGCGTTATTGCTATGATGATGTATTTACATTTATGGTCGAGGCAGGCTACAATGACATAATTCTACCAATAGTAATGAAGGATGAAGTACATCGGCAAGCACGGAAGAAAGATCCAAAAATGGTATAAGTCAGGACGATTTTCAATGTATCATACAAACATAGCTAGTGGTGACATTTAGGAAAACACAACAATACTTCGGCCAGCAGGGCCGGATTTATCACTAGGCTCCCTAGGCCCGGGCCTAGGGGTGCAAATTTCACAGGAGCGCATTTTATAAAGACAAATGAGAAATCGCCATTTAAAACGCGAGATCGAAAAACTATTTAGCAGAAACGTTAAGGACAATGCAGGGAAGGGACAAACACTATAACATAACTGACATCATAATTATAATTTAAATTTAGGTTAGTTTGCATTATAAATATTAAAACAAACATTAATACTTATATTATGAGTATTATGTATTTCTAGAGCAACAGGTACTTCGTGTTGAAGCACTCTATATGTATGAAGGCATAATTTATGCAATATTTTTGTATATGAGGAAAACTTAAGTGTCTTTTCTTAATCTTTTATTTGGTACGTTACTGTACTGTACGTTTGAATCCTGCTGCCTACCGTCCTAACTAAGGGTTTCCAGATTTTCCTTCAGTTTCACCAGACGAACGTCAGGATGTAACTTAACTAACGCACCGGCAGCTACCCTGCCATACCTTTCCCGGCCTGATCCTAATATGGCTAAAACTAAACATTTCAAAATTATCCGAACCTGCTTTTATGACATTAGAAACGAACCTAATGTTTCTCTAACTACACCTGATAAAAAATTCCGAAGATAGAGCTGTCTATTAGGGTGGTCCATCAGCAATGGGAGTTTTTAAAAGTTTCAGCTACATAACGAGACACACTGTGCCTTACTTCCATTTGATAATGAGAACCTGTGTGCGAAATATGGACAGGATTAAGCATAATTTAATACTCCCCAAAAATGTGTATTTAAGTTGGTCTTTGAAATTATTATTCATATTTCATGAAATATATTCTCATGGATAAGAACACCATATAATATTGTCTATATTTGAACAATATTCTAGTACTTTAATACATCTGGAATGCGGTGTCTAAACCACGTTGAATAGCTACCAAGTTTATGGAATGGAACATAGATGTGAGCCTTTACTTTCGATTGGTATGTCATTATGTGAATATTCTTAAGGAACAATTAATGTCGCCTAATATGAAAAGTGTTTTTATGTTATTAGCACGGACCACATTTAGTCTAGGAATACCTCAACAAGTTCCGCAATTTTCATTAAAAGTTTGAGAATAAAAAGAAAAGTTTGCGGTATAAATATATTTGTAATAATATTTGCAATTTTGCTCTTTCTTGTCGTTGTATATCATTAGTTACCGTGTTAAGTTATTATGGCTAGATCAACGTGGAGTTAAGGTGAGTTGTGGCTCATGGGTCATCCAAACAGTGATATCATGGGCACTAGGCTACCTTCCCGAGGCCAGGTGCTCCATAAATATTTCTATTATCAGGGACTAGAAAAAGCAACCAAGGCAGAAGCCGCCAAAAAGACGTTGGTACGTGTCATGAGTTTCTGGAATGCAGCACATATCCCCATTCCTTCAACGGCTTTTTCGAAGAAAAAGCTTCTGGCTCTCATTCATGAGTGCGATGTTCTATTGAAGCATAGGACATGGGTTTCCAGTACAGATCGGGTCTTGGCCACATTGTTGAAAATTAAAGAAGACAAAAAGTTTCTCGTCAGTCAAAGAGAAGAAAGAGATTCGGCAGCCATGGAAAAGGTACTCTGAAAGAAAGAGACTAAGAAGAGGTCTAAAGAAGAAGCTGAAAAACAAAGGCGCTAGAAAAGTCAGGGGGGAAAGTGAGAAGATTTGTAGCGTTGTGGATTCTACACAGGAAACTGTTTCTTCATCGTCGTCGGATATGGAAGACACTGATGATCCTCCATATGTGATTCTGAGTCAAGTAAAAAGGAGAGAAACATATGGAACTTCTTCTCATACGCTTTTGGCCCCAGAAATAACATCAGTACTAATAATACAATAATAACCACCGGCGTTATAGACCGTAAGATCCTGAGCCTGCCCCAACGCCATTTGTCCGCGCTTGGTGGAAGTGCACCCACCTGAGTGACAGCAGTGTGGTGGGCACTGTGCGCCATCTAGGCACGAACAGGCGTATTACGAGCTTTCTAGACCAAGTGGCCGTTACGTCTTTATTCACGTGACTCCCCAGTTTTCTTCACGACGCTGGGTGGACGCCGAAAAGTGGGACTCCAGCCGGGAATTGAACCGGGACACCCGGACATGAGTCCAACGCTCTAACCAGTAGACTATGGAGCTAGAGTTGGACTAACTTCAGTACTAGACCGCTTTAATATATCCGACCACAAGACAATGGCAACTATTAGAACTGGCTAAATCGACAGGTTTAAACATTGAAGGAAAGACTCTCTCAAGGTGTTCTATTCGATGCCACCGCAGGAAAAACAGTGAAGATATAAGAAATAGGGCATTGTCTGTAATGCCTGGCGCTGCCATACCTCCAGCTGTTCCTCTTCTCCCCACTGGAATACAAAGCTGCTGTCACACATTGACCATGGCAATTGTAGCAATGTTCATATAGTTGCTTCAGAAGTCATTGGAAACGGCACAGAAGTCCTGATTGGTGTGCCGCATTCCTGACAGCACTGGTATAGTTCAAGCCGAGGCTTGTTTTTCGGTAATCCTAGAATGTGGCTTGTAGGATCAGATTAAGGGACTTTTTTTCGACACAACAGCCTCGAATACCGGCCTCCTTTTGCAAGGTGCTTGCATCAACATTCAGCAGCTATTAGGTAAGGAGCTCATCTGAATAGACTGCTGACCTCACGTTTGGGATGTACTTCCACGTGGTCCAACATCTTCCTGTTTGCTCGGTTCAAGTAGCAGTGGAATTCACTTGACCACGATTATTGGAGCTCTGCACTCGATGATCCTGAGCTGGGGAAAGATAATCGGCATCAGGGGAACTATCAGACCTGAAATCCCGAGCATTGAGTTTCCTGGAAACTGCAATTGAGTTGTCTACCCATCTGCGTGACGATTACAAAGAACTTCTGGTTCTTTCATATGCCTTGTTGCGTGAAGAGCCTGGAGGAGAAGTTCGCATTAAAACCCTTGGCGCTTTCCACCATGCCAAGTGAATGGCAAAGACAATTTATATGATAAAGATATTCCTCTTCCGGAAGCATCTGAAACTATCTGCGAATGAACGTAAGGCAGTTACAAACATCAGTCTGTTCGTATCGCAGCCCACCCTCCAAAAAATGATTTTGACTTCATGAAGGACCATGAAGCTGGTCGGCCGGCCACGGCCAAAGTGCCTTTAAATGCTCTTCAGAGACATCTGTTGTATCTCTCGAATGAGTTAGTGGGTCTGGCCTCTTTTTAACGAACGTGTCTCTTACCAGGACAAGAGGCATATATGGATAAATTAGACACACCAGAACGAAAAGGACTCAAAAGGTTGGAGAGGAAGATCTTATCTCTGATAACCATCTACAACTGCACTACCAAGAAAACGAGGAGGATCTTCGATGTGATACTTCTAAATAGCCAACAGAAGTCCCTTATCTTTCAGCGCTGGATCCGACATGGGAAGATTATGCCACTTACCAGGAATTTAAGAATGCTCTCAAGGGCATGATAGTTGTCAACGATACTGCTGAGCGTGAGATCGCTCTTGCTACTAATTTTAACAATTGCCTCACAAGGGATTAGTCCCTCAAATAGTACCTGCTGAAGTTGGTTACAAAGCAGCGTAAAGACATGCCATCTGTCAAGAAGTCTGTAAATGTGCGACATGTTCATCCCTAGACGCTAGCTGCATTTCTGATTCATTTAATTAGATCATAGCTTTTATTGTACTTCTGTTTTTGTATTGACATATAATAATTTTCCTCAAATGTAGAGAAAAGTGAATGTGATGCACCCACAGTACAGTGCAGAAAATTGCACGAATGTACGCATATAGTTTTCGGATTTACATCAAAGTGTTGTGTATCTATTATTTAAT
>JAGDQP010049715.1:0-14427 GCA_022664845.1 Lepisma saccharinum | reverse complement strand
ATAAGCAATCCTCCCTTAAGTCAATCCCTGCTATCTAGAGAGTCTGCTCCTGGGACTTATTTATAGTCATTACGAAACATATTTTTAAGGAAAACTGTAACCTTTTAAAATCAAATAGATACTCGAATCGTCTGAGCGGCATTCGTGGTATGAACACAGATTCCCCATGAGAAGAACCCGTTACCAACGTAAGGTAGATCACATTCCTATGGAGAGCTTGTACCCGTAGTATGGTACCGTTTCAAAGTTTAGGCGGGTTGAGATTTCTCAACATTACAGGTATTCCCACTTTTAGGAGAAGTTCATTGCCGGGTGGCCTGGAGGATTACTTTATTTGGTTACCGTTGAAAGAATCTAAGAGAATTTTGTTTATTGCTGCTGTCGTATTGTTTTTAGATGTTAAAATGGCACTCTGACATAACTATTCCATGCATTTCTTTTAAATATTCTGACCTAGATGATGAGGTAAACTTATTTCGCCCTTAAAAGTAGGAAACTCTCCATCACCAGTTTTGAGAAGGATGTCAGAAAATTTTTCTGCCGCTATGTCACCATTTAGGCGGACTCTCACGTTCTTCTTAAGCCATAATTTGTTGATAAGAGGCCATAAGTATGAAGATTTTATGCACTCCTTTACTTACACGCCTTTACTTTACGTTCTTCTTGGAATTATCCACAAAGTCTGTCGCAACAATATTTCTATTCTTTCCAAGCCGGATTTCCAAAACTCCTTCCTTCCTTACGTCATAAAACCTATGTACTGTATAAGTTTCAGGTTTCTACCATAATCCGTTTGGCCTAGGCGTTGATATGTCAATCAGTCAGGACTTCTGATTTTATATTTAGGTTGAATAAACTCATTCTCATTATTATAAAAAACTGCTCGGAATCCGTCTTTCAAGCTTGGGCTGTATGATGTAGTGGATAGACCATTGGACAGCTATGCTAAGGGAATTGGGTTCGATCCCAGTTTAGGGAAAGAACTGTTCTTTCTCTTTTTTTAAAAATAAGAAAGTAATAACATTTTTCATTTCTACTTTCGAAAAATGCCAGTCTTTTGCTCCTTTACCGAACATCAGTGAAACAGGTTAGTTGAAGCCAGATTAGACATAAATTTCAAGTTTCTAGCTTAAGCCGTTTGACCTGGACGTTGATATGCCAGTCAGTATAGTTATATTAAAAACATCCTTCTTCCTCCCCTTCTATGGCCTATGTAAAAAAAAAACGGTGAAAGACGTGTCTAATCATTTTAAAAGGAAAGCGTAAATACCAAATTTCTTGTTTGTAGACTTAAGTGATCCCGAGATAAGGGCATTGCGTATTAAAATAATTGCAACCCCATTTCACCCCTTTCGAAGCCGAATTTCCAAAAATCCTTCTTTAGTGGTACCTTACGTCCTGAAAGCTATGTACTGTATAAATTATATGTTTCCAGCTTAAACCGTTTGGCCCAGGCGATATGTCAGTGAGGACTTCTGTTTATATATACGCTCATTCTCATTATTATAAAAGCTGCTCGGAACATGTTTTCCAATGTCGGGCTATATGGTGTAATGGATAAACCACTAGGCAGCTATCCTAATGGTATCGGGTTCTAACCCACTTTAGGGCAAGAATTTTTCTGTCTTTATTTAACAAAAGATATAACTTACTTCATTTCTATTTTCGAAAAATATCTTTGTTTTGCTTTGTTACCGAACGTCGGTGAAAAACGTTAGTTAAAGACAGATTAGACATAAATTTTAAATTTCTAGCTTAAGCCGTTTGGCCTGGCCTCCGTTTACTCCCCCTAGGGGACACGAAGTGGACCTTCATAGCTAAAAATGTTTGCTCCTTAAAATAATGAAGGACATGCTTTTGCGCTTTCTTATATTCCCAGTCGTTTTTAAGATATACGAGGTGGCAACGGACTTTACGGACACGAAATGTCACCACCGCCATTTTGGATGGGGTCAACATAGCGACTTGAAACTTTCGGCAAATTATTTCTTTTGTAGAGACCTTTCAAACGATATATTACTCGACCCCCTTTGCAATTTGAAATTTTCAAATTGACCCCCCGTACCCCAATTGGGGGGGGGGGTCTGGGGTGGAACTTTTTATAGCTCAAAATTCAAGAACCTCAAAATAATGAAGGACGTGTTTTTGCGTTTGCTCATATTCGACGTCGTTTCGAAGATACACAGGGTGGCAACGGACTTTATAGACACCCTGTATATACAGATGCTTATCAGAATAATGGAAACACCTGAACGAAAGTGCAACTTACCAGATTAATATGGTGTCGGGCAACCTTTCGCCTTCAGAACAGCCTTGATGCGACGTGGGATGGAGGCATAGAGGTCGTGAATGGTAGCAAGTGGAATATTACACCATTCCTCGTGCAGGGCATCGGCAAGTTCTGTGAGAGAGGATGGAGGTGGAAATCGTCGCCGGAGTCGTGTTTCCAAGATAGACCACAGATGTTCAATTATGTTGAGATCTGGGGATTGGGTGGGCCATTGGAGGTGTTGAACTTCATCCCGATGTTCCTCAAACCACGCTGCAACAACTCCAGCTGTGTGAATGGGTGCATTATCATCCTGGAATATGGCGTCATTGTCTGGGAACAACATCCGGACCATAGGATGCAAGTGGTCTCCTAAAATTGCGACATAATCGTTGGCAGTGATGCGTCCGCGAAGTGTGACCACAGGACCCAATGAAAACCATGATATTGCGGCCCACAGCATCACCGTGCCGCCGCCATGTTTCACAGTTGGGCGGAGACACTTCAGATCATACGCTTCTTTGGGCGTTCTCCACACATAAACACGGCCCGTGGTTTGGAATAGGGTGAATGGTGACTCATCCGACCATACCACACGTTTCCAGTCGTCAACGGTCCAAGTTGCATGGTCGCGGCACCATTTGCGGCGTGCTAAAGCGTTCTGGTCCCTGATGAGAGGTTTGGCCCGTGCAACACGACCCCGTAAGTTCATGTCATGTAATTCGCGGTGGACTGTGATTGTCGAAACAGGTTGGGGGAGGTGCTGATTGAGTTCCTCCGTCACTTGCGCCGCAGTGGCACGACGGTTCCGCGTGACAATGCGCTTTAATACCCGGCGTGCCCTGTCACTGATGCTTTTCTTCCGCCCACTGTTCCGCTTCCCCGATGTGGTTTTCCCGTGTGTTGTGTAGGCCGTCATCACCTTCGACACTGTCCCTCATGTAATTCGCGGCGGACTGTGATTGTCGAAACAGGTTGGGGGAGGTGCTGATTGAGTTCCTCCGTCACTTGCGCCGCAGTGGCACGACGGTTCCACGTGACAATGCGCTTTAATACCCGGCGTGCCCTGTCACTGATGCTTTTCTTCCGCCCACTGTTCCGCTTCCCCGATGTGGTTTTCCCGTGTGTTGTGTAGGCCGTCATCACCTTCGACACTGTCCCTGGCGACACACCTAACACACTAGCCACTGCCGTCACACTCACTCCACATAACCGCGCACCAACAATTTGCCCTCTTTGAAACTCTGAGAGGTCTCCCATTTTACACTACCTCCGTCTGCTGCAGCCACTGCACACTCCTGTTCCACGACGCCTGACGTAGTATGGAGACCGACCTAACACACCACCACCAGCAGTCCGGCGCTGCGGTCGCCACGACACCACTGCCAACCCATACATCTGACGTGTTGCCAACTACAGGTGTTTCCATTATTCTGATAAGCATCTGTATATTAACGCTTCTAAATTTAATTGCATTTAAGTGTACTCTATGAGAATAATTGTTGATCTGGTAAATTTTTCGGCGACTGAAAGACTGTATGTAACAACTAATTTGATTTCTGATGAAATATATATTCCTTGGTACTTGATGTATCGCAAAGAAGTTGTTGAAATAATAGTAAGTCTTGCCATGATCATGTTAAAACAGTGGTTAAAAGACTACAGATACGTTTTGAAATTACCAAACCACTGACTTTGAAGTTATATTAGGATTAAATCCACCCACACTTACAGTCACGAAACTTAGATAAGTGGATATCTCTGTTAAATCTTTCATTTCATTTTTTTTTTACAAGAAAAAGATCTTATTTCGTATCAATTACTAATTACTTATAATTCTTAGAGTAATATTATTTTCTATATCCTCATAAGGTTCATAAACTAGTGACGCAAAAGTGATAAATAAGGCACCGGAAGGATTCGAACCCTCGATCTCCTGTTTACTAGACAGGCGCTTTAACCAACTAAGCCACAGCGCCACACCATCTACCTTAACAAATATTAATAATCTAGAGTTCTGGAACAAAATTTCTCCTAGCCTTTAAAACTCCCTTACAAGGGACCATTACGATTCTGTAAATTTGATTTCTAAAAATGCTTAGAACCATTCGATAAGGCATTCAAAAGAAAGCCCAGAAACAGGGATTTTTATCTGTGAAACGTAAAAAGGGATGGAGACAAATTAAGTCAAAGTAAAGACGACAAAACTGTATGGGCAAAGAACAAAGATATTTGTTCTATCTAAAGAACAAGTATCTTCTTGTACTAAAGAACAAAGACACAAAGTTACTATGTGTAAAGCTCCTTTCCTTTTTTCCAATCCGGCCGGGATGGGGTAGGAGAGAAACTGTGGGAAAGGAGTCAGTCAGAGTCTAGTTTGAAAGCACCATATCAGAGGCGTATCTGTCAAGAAGAAAACCAATTCCATGGCTGAAAATGCATAGCATGCCCTTACACCATTCGATTTTCACAAAACTGTAATAATTTCTTGTGAGAAAGAATTATCTGTACAATCTGTTTTTTTACGCAGCCACATTTTACTTTTGCTTTTAAATATTCACAAAATATCTGTTTCGAGGTTTCTTTAGATGCTTTTCCGAAGGGTGCCATGCATTTCCAGCGATCTATCAATTGTTCATGTTCTTGTTCCCTTCAAAGGCCAGAAAGGAAGATCGAAAGAAAGATTTCTCGAACATTGACGTCATTTCTCTTCATCCGTTTTTATATTCCGCAGATAAAAATATCTGTTTCTTTGGATGCTCTATCGATTGGTGCTAAGCATTTTCGGAAATCAAAGGTGCTGTTACCGCCCATACAACTAATTTTATCTTATCTTATCGGAAATCGAATTCACAAAATCGTAATGGTCCCTTGTTAGATTGTCAACAACGATCTCCGGTACTAGATGGCAGCACGAGCTAATTAAAACTCTAATACACGATTTCTCTTGCACAAAATTCTTATCCTGTCTCTGCAAATTCAAAGCTTGTGATCTAACACGTCAAATAATAAAACTCTTCTTATATACTTAAAGGTTTCCATCTGTGTAAATTTTCTATTCTCTATCTTATCCATTGTTGAAACAGCTTTATTGTTATAGGTTTGGATATTCACTATAATAATCAAGCTATTTAAATAATGAACATAATACAAAATAGAAGTTAGTACATTAAGAAAGTTTAAATAATTATGGAATTAATTCTGAAAATTTGAATGTGTAGAAACAAGCATGGGGATTAAAGATATAGAAAGATAATAATAATAATAATACAGGAATGTTGGTTATTGTTCCACATGTGCTTCACACAATTTCCAACGATCTATACAATCGTCAGATTCCTCTGATTCCCGCAAAGTCAGAGAATTCTACATTTAGATGCAACTTCGGAGTCATATGATATTAATATCGGGAAGATTCTCGTGGCCACCATAAGAGGACTTGATGGCCGAACTTATCGAACGCTGCTTTAGACACTTTTTAAGATGTTCCTGCTTTCACAATCTGAATGAGTTATACAGACTCATTTGCGAATTGTAGTTTAGTTTATTGATATATCCTAACGTAAAACAACCAACTGAAATCATACACATCAACCCTAGGGAAAGAAATATTAAAGAAAACATTTAGATTCATCCATTGTTTACAACTTGTGTGGTTAATGTGAACAATAAGTATAGGGAATCCGGACACAACTAACATTCTTGTGTTGTTGTTTCCGTTTAAACACCTATAAAAAATAGTCATACAATCCATTCTGTGTTTTCGCTTTCTGTTTAAAAAACAATCTGTTTGAGAATAGATAAAGAAAAATCTTTTAAAAAATATCTTCAAGGGTAGTGTATATTGTTATGTGAAAGTTAAAAATGAAACCTTCATGTAGTCTAAGAATTTGGGGGTATTCCAGTTATGTAGTTAGAGAAAAGTTGAAAATTGATGGACTTAATAACTAACTTATCAAAGCATTCAAATCCTCCAAAAGGAAATGATAATGATATACACAAGATCTTTAAACCAAATCCATAGATGAAGTTCTCTTTCTTTTACGATAAACCTACCTAAAAGTAACAATTAAGTTTGTATTGCGAGCTAAAGTTTCATATATGCGTATGATATTTAGCATCTGAGTTTTTTCTTTCTCTTGTTGTTTCGTCTAGTGTTTTGGCAGCAAACTACTAATTTAATTTGAGCATTGAGAATTAGTTCAAGCGGAAAGTAAGTCAAGGTCAGGAGTGAGGGTGAGGTTCTGCTCACTGTCACTATCAACTAACAGTCAAACTGTTTTACTTTAGTTAGCAAACAAAAGCAAATAAAGCTGGTAATTTCTTCAACTGTTTGATTTCAGAAGTGTTCTTAAACCGCATATAATTTCTACAGGAGGGGAGAAAACTTCCATTAGTTTAATATGTCTCAATTCCTGGATGAAGTCGAGTATTTCTTTGCTTTCACACGAATGTGTGTGGTGTATACAAACATGTGTCTAAATGCGTATGCCTCTTGATGAAGTGATTACTATATATGCCATTATTGTTTAAATCAGATAATGGACTGTTCTGCCTGGAGGGAGGTTTATGGCTAGATGATTCGGCTAATTTGACAGAAGTTGACTTTAGCATTCAGAATGGCCTAGGTTGGGGCCCAGTAGCCAGCTATCCTGACTGTGTTTTTCCCCCAAGACTTTTCCTAATGTCGGGATGGTACCTAGAAACTAAACCCTGGCTGACTTTCCACAACCTCTCCTCTCCCTATTCCAACCTGAACCAAATATGCCTAAAGCCCATAAATAAAAGTTGAATTGAATCAATGGCGGTTAACTTCAAAACGACGTGGTCTAAGTTTTAAATTAATCGAAATCACTTGCGTTTTCACCAGAAATCGTACTTGGTGCCCTTTAAGTAGAAGGAAACGAATGTAGTCGATTACCTTAGTGTTGGCGACATTTTATAAGAAACTTTAAAATAGCCTGAAAATACTGTCGTAAAAGAAAGGACCAATACTCGTCCTCGAAAGATACTCGTATTAACAAAACTGGAAGAAAATCTCGGGTTCCAACTATGATATAACAAGAGGACAAGAACATTATATCTGAGCGCCATTTACTCTCATTGGTTCAAGAGTCAGCAGTGTAGTTAGATGATCACCTTACCTTGCTCTCTCTGACACACTCTCTCTTTTTTCTCCTCCCTTTGGCAAGAAACTATAAAGATCTATGAAATGGCTCACGCTTTGTGATCCTCCCTTCTTAGAATTTGTGAGTACGGGGTATATGATATAACATCATGAAAAGCCATCATTGCTATGTTAACATTTAATTGAAAGTTAAATGTTTCATGATGAAGTTAAAAATTTAACAGCTGCCAATCAAACGTATAGGTGTAAGTTTTCTGCTACAAGCACGTCATAACATATACAATCTCCTTTCTCATGATTCACTAAGAATGCAATGTGATTGTAAATTCTCTGTACTCAGTTGTACTCACTGAAGAGCAAGGGCAAAAGTGTTCACACGAGCCACTGCGTGCACTTGAACTGGCTGGTCTAGTGACGGTACGTATGCAAAACTGTATGCACTGGTGTAAATAGCATATTGTGTTCGAACGAACCCTTAGTTTATTCAGTCCGGAAGTGTTCAACAATTAAGAAAGCATTTGGAAAACAACTTAGAACCTCTTTTTTATATTCGTCATTATTTGGTTAAATCATTCCTTATTTTGATAAGTTATCCTTTAAATATGCCATAAAAATAAATTGTGAAAAGTAGCATCGAATGATAATGCAGCTAGTGTTCAATTTGGAAGTATAAAATTTCAATTTTATTTTCCTTTTGTTATTGAAAGCAAGTTTCTAATTACCTGATGGAATGGAAGTAGGCGGGGATAACACACAACGTAACCATAGCTAAGTGTATCTACAGATGCATAGTTAAAAACCTAATTACATGAAAGCAAATTTTGAATTCCTTGTTAGAAAGGATCCTTCTATGAGCATCAACACGTAAATAATCCCCATTGTAAACATATTTAATTATTTTTATTGAATTAGTACATAATCATAATACTGATTATATGGTAATAAGTTTTAATAAACACATAAAAAAAGTCTATAAATTTAAACAGAGTTCCTTTGTTCTTGCGGAGATCAAAAGAGTTGCCAGTTACTAGACCTAAAATGTTTTTTGGTTAGTTAGCTATATGCCTAAATGTCATCTCGTTAGAATGTAGACCACATTCAAAACAACGATATCAATCCCGTATACTTTAGCAAAACCAGAAGAAGAAAAATATAATTAATCGATTTGGTTTTATTTGTACTTATGAACTGGAAAGGCTACCCTACAGGTAATAATTTAATTGAAGAGTGTGTCTTAGAGGTAATAACGTGTCATATAAATATTAGAAGTCTTTTTCTAAAAGAAACAAGAACGGAAAGTGGTTTCACATTTTTAGTTTGTTTTTCTGCGCACACGTTTCAGCTAAATTATGAAAGACTTCGTTGTTACGTTCTGTATTACAACTGTAACTAGCATATATATATATATTTCTGTTCATACGTTGTGCGTTTTAACAAACTGGTCTTGTATTTGCAGCATAAAAATCCAATCTTTTAGTTGTTTTTTCTTCTTTTTAACTCATTGCAAAATTTCAAAAGCCTTAGCAGAGTAACTCGTAATGTTTACTGAGCCATGAACGTCAAGAACCAAGAGATTATTTACTGGAATTTGTTTCATAGTTAGTAAGTACTTTGTTTCGCCTCTTCTTTTAATCTCTGAGTTTCGAGAATGTTTTTCTTTAATTGCTTTTTTGCTTTGGGCAAGAGGATAACATTTGTATTTCATTTTGCTTTCAGTAAACATTTCTGTTCCTTTCACAAATCTTAACCAAGTACGAGTATATTTAGCCGCCATTATGAAAGTGAAACCTCAATTAAGGATTTAGTATCTCTCCTCATTGTTTTGGAGCTCAAGAAAAGAAAGGAATTTCAGAAAACTCATCTGAAAACCTTTAATATTTTGAAAGAAAATTATGTTTTATTCCTAATTTATGATTTACTTCCTGCTTCATAAATGTTTTACTTATAGAGATTATGTATTTATGTCTTATGGATATACATAACTTGACTGTTGAACCAATTATTGAACCTTGGTAGTAAAATTTTCAAGACAGTGTATTATTAAAAGCTACTGGAAATGCCCGTTGAAAACAATGCAAAGGAAATCTTCATAAAACTTGATGGTAGCCAATGCAAGATTTGGATTATAGGAAAAGCAGTCTAGCGTATCAGAGTAATTTGACTCTGAATCATACAAATCCCCAACGGATTTTAAGTAGATAGAAGAGTTCGTTCCACTAGAAGCTTCTTATCACCAAGGGAGGAATAAATAAACGATCTTTATTTCTCCCTCATAAAGTTTTACCCCCCACCGCACAAAAATAAACCTACCAGCTACCAAGTACTTACGAACATTCCACTACCAGAAACTTTTCCTTTTTTTCACAAACGATCCAACTATTTCATTTTCTCTGTAATGTAGGGCCTATTTATATGTGTGACGTATAGACTATGTTTATTTGAAAAGATGATTTCGAAGAAAGTCCTAATTCAGGATTTAGAAAATTAACCTGGGCTCTGTGTATCTATAATAAGAAATCAGTATGCAGCTAATTCAGAGATAAGGTTTTTGGGAAGTTCAACGTACTGTTTATTATATTTGCTTGAGAGACATTGTTGTTTATTACGTACGTACAAGACACCATCTCTGTATACTATTGTTGGTGGTTTTAAACATATTGTTCATATGTATTCATTTGATGCCTAATGATCCACACTTCTTGGAAATGAATAATAGATCACTCCAAAGTATAGACTGACCATAATGTTTTCTTTAGGTCTAGCTCATTAGTGTTGTGTTTGATATTATCCTGAGCTCTTCATCTGTATCCAGTCACTCACTAAGCACAATGTCTGAAATTAATAGAACTAACTTCTCACTAAAACTTCAACCAAGCTAACTTTGTACATACCATAAATTAGTACAAGGTTTGTGTACTCTTTCTTGTCTTCCAGCTTGTGAATGAGTTCCGGAAAACTTAGATCAATTCATAACGTTCGTGTTGTGCGATATCTGTAAATTATGTTAGGTAAATCAATCTAGTTACTCTCCAATAAATGTGTAATATAAGCTAATTAAATTTTTTATATATGTTTTCTATGTAAATTATAGGTAATGATCTGGCCAGATCCATTATAATGTATATAGAATTAATCTGTAATCTGTTGTGTGTGTGATATCATGTATTGTTATTGATGAACTTCTTTCTTTTTAGGTTAATTTTTATGTAATATCTTCTGTATCGATTTTTTGTATTTTACATGTATTTCTTATGCCTACTGTATTTTGTATTTTACATGTAGCCTATTCATTTAGCATAATATTTTTTAAAAAAGAGGGAAAACTCTTAGTTGATACTGTGTACTGAACTCTGAATCGTTGTAAGCAGGGAGTACCCTACATCTGGTAGGGGCATGGGTGTTTGTGGACTTTAACTTGGTGAAAAGGGTCGAATCGTGACGGACCGAAGTCAAAAGTGTTACTAGACTGTCCCATAGAAAATAAAGTTTTTACGTGCATGAAGGTAACAGTGACATCTACTACTTGGAATCTTTGGCGTGCTGGAACTCATTACAAACCATTGACTATTCACCCGTTTCTGTTAATTATGATTCGCCACTTCTTGCAGAGTTTATACGGTTCGGAAATCAAAACGGGAGGGCATGCCGTGATCCAGTCAGGATGTGTTTCTGAGTTGGCTCCCGGATATCCACATGGTTAACGCTCTCGCCCTTTGTGAGGGCGGTTCCGGGTTCGATTCGCAGAATTTTGATACTTATCCAGTATCGTGATAAATATTGGGGAGACACTTTGAATACAAAAACGAGCAAATTGGTATCATGGAAGCCAAAGTACAACTGCGACGAGAGCCGATGCGCTGACTATGTACTACCCAACGAAAAGCCGTTTGAATTTTATTTTATTTATGACATTCAAGCATCTCAGGCTCAGGTCGAGCTAAAAGCCGCCTGGCACACCTTGGCGCTCGACGGAATGTCGTAAGATTAGTTTAGGTTTGAGGTAGTAGATATGATTTTAGGTGTTAGAAACATCAGTGTGGCAAATTTCTGCATGGTTTGAAAAAGAAACGAGATCATGAGTAATATTTTCTCGTCGTGAAAGTTTAAAGAATTTTATTCAAACGTCCATCAATGCTTTGGTTTGTAGCCACAGAAAAGCGAAAAATAGATACCAGAAACGTTCCTCCGGAAATATATAATTATGTTAACGACTAATCTGAAAATAACCTTATTGGTCAAAAGTTGAATTTTGCATTTTTAATGTTTTTCTGCTTCTCATTGAGCATTCCGAAGAAAACTAAAAATGACATTTTACAATCTATTGGTCAATTCACCTTAACACTGTTAAGAAGAATTGAATTTGTGGAAGTGGATGCCTTGATTTCAGCATTTGTTTGGAAAGCCTCAATGAAGTCGGTCACTTTGGGCATCGATCCGAGAACCTTGGAATAAGAAGTGCATACAATTTCCACTAAGTTATTTTATCAACTGTTATGCAATCTTAATATACACTTCAGAAAAGCTTGAGGAAAGTAGAGCTTACATATATTTAAAATGTATATTTTTTGCTCTAAAGACATAGTTGAGGTAAATAATCTCTTTCATAGTAATTAAAATTTAATAATAAATATCTATCCATATTTACCAAATTAAAGCTTGCAAAAGCTAGACAAGTGCAAAAAACAAATAACAATATCTAAAATTATTTGAAACATAACAGTTCTGTTGGTAATTCATTTTACTCGATGAAAATGATCCGAAGCGTGAAGATCAAATCTCTTCATAGTCTAAAATCAGTTTCCTATATAACGACAGAGGAGTAAGTTGTTAAATTTCTTCGCAAGTAATTAAATAATAATAATAATAATAATGCTTGCTATTTACACACATTGCCCTTATGTGGTTATGCACAATTCTTATTTTGAAAAATATGACAAACAGAAACACGAGCGCGCGCACATGCATGCATACATGGTAAGATAATTATAATGGATGACTGTATAGTATAGTGTATAATTGAATATGAATTACACCCCCCCCAATAACTTTAGACACCCCCCTTCGACTACATTCCTGGCGTACTCCCTGGTTGTAAGAAAAGTGTGGGAAACTCTAGCTAATCAGATCCATTTCCTCAAATCTGAACCGTGTTCTCGTTGTAGAAGGCCGGGGAGTAGAAACCCCATATAAGTCGCAGCACGCCCCCGCTGGAGACTCACGTAACGGCGACTGACCTCGGCAACACTTCGCAGCTCAGCACCCAAGATGACCAGGGGTAAGAAGAGACTGGGTTCACATGGAACTTGTATTTTATGCTTTTGAAATTCGAGAGAGCAAGTAATCGTTCTGTACACAGAAATCACCTTTTCTACTTTCAATCTATCATATATTAGCCACAATGTTTCAGTTTGTATTAATCTCAAATTTTCTCGCCACAGCCAGGGAAACAGACGAATTTTGGATACTCTGTTTCCTTAGATTAAGTAATAATAGGGAATTTGAAATCTAAACCCATCAAAGGGGAAGGGAGACCAGGAGCTCTCCCGTCAGTAAACTTGCATTAAACTTAATCCCATCAAAGGGATAACGAAAGCGGTCGTTTTGCTGAAATAACGTGTAGTTTCCATGAAATGCACACAATTAATTAATAATATAAAATCAAGCTTTGCATAAGTAACTTGAACCTACCTTAACGGTAGGATTGATTTTTTTATTTACTATGTGTATTGATTTTCCCTATTCTGAATGATTGTGTGAGTACGTGCATCTTAAGTGTGATTTCTGAAATGATTAATTTATGGGACACGTATAAAAAGCCCAGGCTTTCCGTGACATCCCATTTGAACCCTCTTAATAAATGCTGTTCTTGCTTGGCGCGAGAAAGCATAAATTGTTGTCATTCTATCAAATTTGTTGAGAGCGTCATTACATTGTAAAGAAGCTAGAGTTGGATAGATTAATTTAATCCACATTGAAGGGATAAATGGCATCGAAGCCAAGGCCGAGTTTTCTTTGAAGTGCTGCCGAATTTTGTGATAGGGAACCAAGATAGGCAAGAAATTTTACAGGAGAAGTCTGTATCCCGCGTTATTGTTTCTATGCGTCAAGCTCTATGTCCCCAAAGCCCAAACTGTAATCAATTTGATTGTGTATGTTTCAATGTGTGTGATTTCCCCAGAAATTAGATAAATCTGTGTGTTTTAGTGAAACACAAGGACGGAATATTAGAGGAATATCAAAGTTACAGAATTACCAAATATCAGATTCAATTTCTTACAAATAAATAGTACAATCATCCAAGAATTCATATGTGTTTACTTTCTGCCAAATTTCCTGATGCCAAAGGTTCAGAGAGATCAAATTTCTCTCAGTAGTGCGTAGTGTTGAGTATGACGTTACTGGCGTTATATATATATATATCATCATCATCATCATATTCAGCCATTTTCTATCCACTGCTGGATGAAGGCCTCCCCCTTTTCTTTCCACATATCTCGGGCTGCTGATATCCTCATCCATGTAGCTCCTGAAAAACGCTTGATTTCATCTACCCATCTTACATTTGGACGTCGTCTCGGTCGTTTCTTTTCTCTAGGAATCCACTGTAGTACATTTGTCGTCCACCTTCCATCTGTTCGTCTAGCTATGTGACCGGCCCATCTCCACTTCATCTTCTTCGCAGTCTTGATTACATCCTCTACCTTTGTTTGTGCGCGAATCCATTCATTTCTCAATATATATATATATATATATATATATATATATGTAGAGAGAGAGAGAGAGAGAGAGAGAGAGTGTATGTAATTAATAAGGACCTGAAGTCACGGATCACAGAAATTGAAGGAATTTCAGATAGAATCTCACGGGTAGTAATAAAGATAAACAACAGATCCAGTATGGAACTTATACAAGTGTATGCTCCAACAACCTCACATCCGGAGGAGGAAATCGAAGACCTATACAAGGAGATACAGAAGATTTTGGATAGTAGCAAATTGCATTACAAAATTGTTATGGGAGACTTCAATGC
>JAGDQP010049714.1:0-14427 GCA_022664845.1 Lepisma saccharinum | reverse complement strand
AAATCAATATAATCATCACCGTGGCCGGGGACTACAAACTCTATCGGCGCACTATCAGATATTGACGCCACCGGCTTATATGGCACATTTTTATTACCTATAATACTCGTTTGAGCGGACAGACCCGCAAATAGATCTAATTCTGATTTCGTACACTCACAGTGCATTTATGCTGTTAATACTCACATTAGTTTATTTTTATAATGCCATATTACGTCTAGGAAAATGTAGTTTTACGCATAAACTGCCATATTGGAAAGGAAGTGGATTACCCGTCTTATCTCCTAAATCAATAATAATTTGATCAAACTGTTTACGTTATACGGGGACATAATGAGCATTTTCAAAGATATGCACATTACTAGCACCATACTCTTTAATATTTGTATATATAATACGCAGTAGTGGAGCAACAGTATCGCTTACCAGTTGAGGTTCTACAATGTCACTGTAAATATATATAGGTACGGGTAGAGATTTCTGTAAATCAGGCGGATGAAGAGCATGATGGACAAATGCGATATTTTCTTGATGTATGATCAAAACCTAGTATTTTGACTAATTCGGGTGATAGCCGTAGTTCTTTTACACTCTCATCAAATTTTATTATTCTACTGACCTCAATGCGTGTTACAGAAGCTTTAACTTTTATTTGTAATTTCAATTTATCTCATTTATAGAATATCGTCAACATGACAATAATGACCGGGTATTATTTTAGTTATGTTCCAGCCTTCTTTATCTGTGCCCCTGTAATAGATATTATTAGAATATTTGGAAACATTCTGAAATCACCCTGTATAATGTACTTCGATAAAAGCTGTTTCCCGCACAAGAGAATGATACAGTTTTGTAGTATAATATGCGAGACTATGTTGTGGAAAGTATTCCATAGAACTATTACTGGGAAGTTTGAGTTAAAAACTAGAACACGCCATAAATATCTCTCTTCTTTGTCTTTTTTCTTTACACCTACACGGTCTGTTTGCTTATTTCAACATTTTTCTCCTCCTAACAAAACCTGATTTAATTAATTTTGTGCTTTATTCTTTAAATTACTTTTTGCTTCCTGCCAGCGTGATTTTAAAGTCTCTTCAACGGGTCTATTACTATTTAGTACGTCTTCAGCTACATTAATATCACCATGTAACAGTTCTTTACCAACACGTTTTGCACCTTGTTTCAATAATGGAAATATAGTACGAAATAAGCAACCTAAAAAACTACCAATACCACATCCTTCTTGGTATGGTGCACCTCTATATATATCTACCTGATTGATGTGTATAATATTGCCAATAAGGATCATTCATTATTTTTTTCTTCTGCTACATTCACAAATATAACACTAGTTTACAATATTGTATTACCACCCTTTTTTAGGCAAAGAAAAATGTCTTATTTCCATTTTATAACTACACACATCTACGCGACCTCTTAACAAAGGGCAGTATGGACTCCACAGTTTATGCTCTTTCAGCGGAATATTATAACATTGCCAATTACTTAGATCTAAACTTCAAAATGCAAATCTTACAGTTTCTTGTGATCTAACTAAATAAAAACCACACTCTGCAAGTTGACGTGGTGGAACATTTCCATTGCCTCAGTCTTTTAAATGTTGCTAACTGTTAGTTAAATAGGATACTGGAATCCATAAATTAAAAGAAGCAGGATAACCCGGCCACCAAACAAGTATTCATTTACTTTAGCTTCTAAAATTTCATCTATTTCATAAACTTCGGGAAGTGACACCGCTTGTATTTCCTCTTAATAAAATGTAACCTTAAATGTGTCACCGTTTAAATCCTCTAATACATACATTCTTATTCTTATACCTTATATGTTTTATTTCAAATATTTCCAAACTCCAATTTTCTTTGTACCCTTTTGCAAAATGTCGTTTCGCCTTAGTAATTCGCACAGTATCCCCTTCTTTATATATTTCTTTTACTTTAAAACTAGCACTAGCCAGTTTCACCAATCTATTCCACACTTGTAGAAACGTATCTTGATTCACAAGAGCGGATGGTAGTTTATGTGCGGTGTGCGACATAGCATTATACCCTTGAACTAGTTTCGCCAATACATCAATATAATCATGTTTTTTAGAAGTAAAATATTTCCACATTCTTTGCTTCAGACTGCGATTTAGACATTCTACGAGGATTTCCTTAATATCAGGGTTTTCGACTGTGAGAAAAAGAATATTATGTTTTTTTGAAGAACGTTCGATATTTTTTATTTAGAAACTCTGTACATTTTTATGTTTGTAGACGTATGGGTCTACATTTTGGGGTAGAAGCAATTTTTTTCTTGAACCCCTCTTTAATACGTTCACCTGTTTTACTGCGGACCGGCATTGCCCATGCATAGCGACTAAATATATCAATCACTGTTAAAATATACCGGTAGCCGTCATTATATTTTTGGAGACTTTGTAAATCAACCAGGTCCGCTTTCCACTGATCGTAGATAGTAAACATAAGATGGGTATTGCGTTGAAAACGTTTTCGCACTGTTTTATTCAATGTATATGTCGGCATCTCCGTTAACTACGCTTCTACTTGCTCAAAAGGTATTGATTTCTTTACTGCCTGCCATAAAGCCTCGGCTGTTGATAACGAGGAAGGATGTGCCGGGTTGTAATAGATATTAACCAGCTTTTTCATAGTTTATAGTTACGCCATCCTACAGATTTACGTTTACGTGATGGTCTAGGCTCCTCTTCCACCTCCTGTTTTCGGGGGAACGGCAGCAGTAGTAGTCAATTTTCGAATATACTCTAGACGTTTAGGGTTACTTATATACTCTAAGCGTATATTTGATTTTGCTAACAGTAGAGCGAAGGGTTCCCAGCCGGTGGGTGGAAAGTTTTTCTTATGACACCTAACAAAATCAGCTACAAAATCTACTATATTAGCTTCGGGGATTAGTTTGTCATATATATTAACGTTACCATATGCATCCCAATGAATATTTTGGTTTTGTTTTCATTTGTGTATTAAAGAACTTGCTTTACGTCGACATGCTTCGGGAAGAGTAAATATTATATCAGCAGCAGCAGCATCGCTTTCATCCTCCACCACATCATTATTCTTTGAGGATGTGTTGGGTTTTTGAACAACATGTAAATATTTTTGTAATACCTCTCTGTTTTGTACCCATTTTTTTTTCTACACTCATACTCTTATTAATTAAAATTTGTTGAATCTTATCATAGATATTTGAAATAATCTGCTAATGATGTAATTTTTCTGGCGAGATTAAAAAAGTTTTTCTCATGCTGCATTATTTAAACGAACTGGACAGTATACCTCCTAGAATGAGTGCAAGCAGAGCTGTACGAAAACTACCCTTTTGTATAATTATTCTTTGTTTTATCGTTTGTTTCAACGTCGGTCCTTTCTTTACGAAATATCTAAGTTGATTTTTATATTTCGGCAACCATTTTTTCTCTTTTTATTTAACGAAACATTTCCTTCCAATATGTTATAGGAACATTCGCAAACAGAATTAATTAATTCGGAATCAGCATTTTGTAATATTGCCTTACGTACTTTAGGTTTTGCCTTTGCGACAAGCCTTAGTAAGTGTGAACTCTGTTTATTAATCATTCTTTTTCTTTCTACTACTACTACTACTACTACTCTACTCTAGTGGTTATTATATAATATATTGAAGTTTTTTATAGGTACATAAACATAATTAAAAGAATCCGATGGGAAAATATTTTTTTCGAACACGTTGATCGTCAGCAGTAATGCGTTTTAAATTAAAATGTAGAAAACGATAAGCATTTCGAGTTGTGTCATCGTAGGGAATAAATTTTGTATTATTAGGATACAACTGCCGCGCAAGATAAATAATTAGAACCCGATCTCTGGGATTTTAAAAACATAACATGTACTGGCTGTTTAAGGAAATTTCACGCATACCTCTGGCCTGATCGAATATATTCTGAGTAATAAACATAACACTTAGGTTTCGATGATGACATCCCTTTGTGAAGAAGTCTACAATTTTGCCATTGCACTCGCACATTAAATCGTCTAATATATTAAGATGAGGGCCGGTGTCCGCGGAAAAGTCATCTATATAGGGTAAACCTTTTTTGAAGGTACACCTCGGTAAACACTCGTATAAATTTTGCCACTCGTCGTAACACCATATTATGCTCTAAAATAAATTACTGTAGTGGTCGATACAAGTTTTGACAAAATATTATTTCCCGCACGCCGAATGGACGTAAACGTGAAAGGATGTTGAAACTCCATATTACTTCATACTACTTTTTTCTGTCTTCAAGAACTATATCATACAGGCTGTTTTGTTTTAAAACAGTATGGATAAGTATCAGCACCGTATATTTTTCTCTTTGTGTACACCAATTGATAAATTTTCTTTTTCGGCCTAGAAACAATATTTCGATCCTTCCTTCGAGCAATCTATTTTCCGCAAAACACTTGCACAAGTGCAGCATTATTAACTACCATATCTCTAATTTGTTCAAAATTAATTGTTTTCGAATTTTTATAATTGAACGTAACTACACGAACGTTACAAGCATCTACATTTTGCCCAGTATCCGAGTTGTATACCTCGAAAGCATAATTTTTCGGTCCTCCAGCACACAATTCTGTAGTAAAAGCATTAATGCGTATGCCTGTACTACCTGTTTATAAATTCCCGTTTCCTTTCCCCACTTGTACACTACGCAGGCCAACCGCTAGCTTCTGTTTTTGTTTTTAGAAATATAATCTGTAAATAGACCACCTTCTTTCTTCACAGGATTGTACTCTTCAATATTAAATTACCACACCTCATGCATTTCTACTTGTTTAAAACTTTTTTCAATAGCTTTACGAACCTCGTCCCCCACCCATATGCCGGTAATGACGCGTTCGTCGTCGTTATGTAAACAATCACCATTATTTAATGAATCCGCGCATGCTCTGCAAAGAGGGAATAAGAACTTATCCCCAGAACGATATGGTAATACCGGATGATAAAAGTCGGTTGGAGGTAAAATAATACATTTTATTATTCCCTCAATGTGATCGATGGGCAGACACTCTTTACCTACATAAATATTAGTATAATGCCCCACGGGATATTGTTTAACCTTATTACAAAATATGTATAATGAGCATACATCATTATATTTAATTTTCTCCTCTTTTTTCATTTTAAAATGTAGTTTTACCGCGTTTGTCCGCCCACCGTACAAAGCGCCCCGTGGATTCATTGGTTCTTTTCTGCATGTGGGGTGGTTTTTAACGTAGCTCGAAATATTTTCATTATTTTTCATTTGTGCTTTCCACTAACCCCCCCACATGATGTGCACAACATAACTTAATTCTATTATTTTTTTCACCTTTGACATTGTGCTCTCATATTATATATTCATTGTACTGAAAGGATTATTATGGAGTGGTATGCCCGTCCGGTCCGATAACATATACCGCAGCCGTGGTAGAAACTACCTTCATACTCCCATGCATGCTCTTTACCGTTCTCAGTATCGTGCCCATATCAATCTACTTTCAAATTACTTTGCACTACAATCTCTTTTGCGTTACTCGCGTGGATTATTTGTATTCCCTTTTCCTTTACTTCCCACAGGAGCCACTGTATTGCTTCTACTGACTGGACATCACTAGAGCGATAACCATTTCTTGATATAATACCTATGGTTTCCGGTTTAAAAATTTCGACGAAACATTAAGTTACAAGCGCTTGCTATACTAATTGCTTCCAGGAGGGGATTAAACTTTGCCTCAAGCTCGAACTGATTCATAAAACGCAAACATACCAGTCTTAAAATGTTAACAACTTGTCAACAGAAATTTAATTAATTCATCCTAGAAATTAAAGATATAATTCTCCCCACTTTTTTATACCAGGCCACAAACTTTTCACGTTCTTCTTTCTGCATACTTTTTAACCCATAGAACGTATTAGCAGACAGAGAACCGGAATAATTCTTATTACCTGTGTTATAAAAGGTGGGGGAAATATCCCTTAGTTGAGGGAAGAACAAACGCTTGGGGCAGCTTGGTCAGGGCCATAGGCAAAAGTTAAGTGAGTCAATAAATCTTATATGTTTATACTTAATACTGAGAAGTTGACGTAATAAATATTTTACCGTTTGATACAACCTTAAATAATAATAAAAACGTTAGAACTTGAACAGGAAAATGTTCCTCTATTGTCAACACTGCGCACTACACTATTCACGATTACATCTTCACTCTACGAGGGTCGATGCCACTGCACACTTAACTCTACGACGGTCGACGACACTGCACACTACTCTAGTCACGATGCAATCTTTTCCCTTGATAGATCTCCACTCTACGATGGTCGGCATCCAACTGAGGGGGTACCGCACAACCAGCCCAGCTTTAATAGGCAGTTGGTGACTCACGGGAAAAACAAAAATGATTACGTCATATGGGGAAACAAAACTAATCGGGAAAGAACCGATTAGCATTTGATGACTCATGGGGAAAACCCGAAATGAACCAATCAGCTATGGAAAAGCGTCAATATTTTCTGCATTAAATTGTTTAATTTCTTCTTCACTTCACTGAGCCTATAATAGTTAGGTTCAAATGTCAATATCTTGAGAACGATAAGAATTATAGAGATACGGTTTTCAGATTAAGCATCATCATGTCAAGTTCTATTAATGAAGAAATTGGTTACCTCGAGGGTAAAGGACAAATATTTAACCCTCTAGCTTCAAGAAACGGTAAATAAAAGCGAAAAAGTAATTTCAGATTCGGTATTAGAGCAACAAAATACATTTAGAAACTAATACTCTGTGACCCTAGGGCTAAAGGTGAAAGGTCAGATAATACTCAATATCTCGAAAATGGCAAGTAATAAAGACACGCAATTTTCACATTTGACATCACCGAACCGAATAACATATAATTTCCGAGTTTCTCAATTGTTCGTATAAAATTTGAAAATTAAAAAAAAACTCAAACCACCAAATCTCGGAAACAGCAACAGGTAGAAACATGCAGTTTTCATATTTGACAATCTCGTGACTAAAATACACTGCATTATAAGTTTCGTTATTCTACGACAACGGGGGGCGAAGTTACCAAACTAACTTCAAATTTGACCTTTTACCTCGAGGTCACCACTTTTTTCGCATATACTATTCAATGCCTTCATACTAAATTTGAAAACAGAATCTCAATATGTCTAGCCGTTTACGAAATATTCACGATTAAATATTTGACCCTTGACCTCGAGGTCTCCACTTTTTTCGCAAATATTGTTCAACGGTCTCATATCAAATGTGAAAATAGAATTTCAATATGTCTAGCACTTTACGAAATATACACTGTTGAATATTTGACCTTTGACTAGATTTTAGGGTGTGGTATAGAAACTGACTTCAGATTTATGTTGTAAACTCTAGCCTAGAAAACTTGTAATCTCTGCTATGTTAAATAGCCTAGAGATGTGCTATGTTGGAATCTACTGTATGTTATGCTAAATAGGGCTGAAAAATGGTTTGTAGCCTTCTCTGAAATCTAACCACAACAAATGGGGCACGGCGACTTGTAATTTCTGGGTGTTCGCGAGAACGACTCTGCTATGTTAAATTTGGGTTGAAAAATGAACTTCGTATCGTACACTATCTGCTATGTTAAATAGGGGATGAAAAAGGTGCCGTAGCCTCTGTAATATTTGCTATGTAAAATACGGGTTGCAAAGAGAGCTGTGTTGTGTTGGAATCTCTGCTACGCTAAATAGGGGATCAAAATGATCTTAGTACCCTATCGTGCATTGATATCAGAGCTAGGTAATCTCTGGTAGGAGTTGGGTTCGTTGTTGTAATTCCAGTCTATTTTCTGCTATGTTAAAGAGGGGAATAAAAAGGTGCCGTAGTCTTTTATAAATATGGGATGAAAAAAAGTGTCTTAAACTTCCAAAGGGGATGAATAATGTATTTGTAGCCGTTTATGCATTATAAACAAAAAAGGAGACAGCCTGGAAAATTGACTCCTTGCTATCAGTCAGGTATGGAAATTGGTGCGATATTCTGCAAAGTGACGCCAAGTGCTGGGTATACTACACATGATCAATGTTTCGTTCGAAAAATTGTAACAAGTCTTCCACAGTGTCAGCTCAAGCACTCTATTGAACCTATTTTATTCTGAGTTGAAAGTTATCGACAACAGAAAAACGATTGTACAAAGCTACGCATCACTTGCTGCTGGAGGCTATAAGCACTAAGAATTTGAATGAGAATAAATGCACTCAGACGTGTTATCCGATATAATCACTTCGATATATATATATATATATCGGAATACTAACAGTAAATTTTCATATTTAATGCGAATATAAAATTCACCCTGATTTTGACCCACCACGAAATAAAGAAAAATGTGATCATTATAATTGGAGATTGGATTTCCCAAGAATTTTCAAATTTACCGGGTATCGCCCCAGTTGTTATTACAGTTAATAACTCTATCTGCTAGATTTCAATTTTGTATATTTATTATTGGCAAAACTTCTACAATATACCTATTTTGAGTCTCAAAACATTATTCTGTATTTGAATCAAATGCATTGTGTTTTAAAACAACGTCTCGTAATTAACTGCAAGAAAGGGAAAATCTTCGCCAAAAGATTATGAAATATTTACAGTAGCGTGGACTAAAATAACTTCTTTTTTTTCGAAGTGTTTATATCGTATACTGCGGGTAAGAGCATTTCGTGACAGTGGCTTCACACACAAAAGGTATTTTGTTTGGCCAACTCCTTCGGTTATTGCATCACCCTTAAAGTTTTAATTTTTGTATCGAATCTGATCAAACAGTTTAAACTATTACCTCCAATGCATTTCAGTGATCGACATGAGGTCCAACCGTTTACAGAAACATTTCAGTCTAGTAAATACTTGTTCATTTAGTTATTTGTACATATAGAAGCGCACCATAATATGTAACTGTTTATTATTTGATTCGCGCTTAAAAACCAACGAATGAACCCAAAACTCACCACTTAGTGTGGTTCCGTTTCGAGATCTGACCGCCCGGAAACCAGTAGTTTCTGTATGTTAAAGAAAATTCTTGTTGTTCATAGACTGCGCGTTTCTTATTTGTATTGAAACATCGCACCTCTGGACTTGAGTTTCATTTTATGTAAGCATCTATATTTAATAACCGTGCAAATGCGACGTTGCCTCGGATACGATTTCACAATGCACTTCACAGATTGCATGGCATTAGGGCTGTGATTATATTTTCTTGATTTCTTCGTACGAAAGGCAACGGCAACTCGCAGGATTAGTAATTGGGGTTGTAAGGCAAAGATAATCTAGTTTATTTTTTCTTCATCGAATTGTATTATTAGATCTCTGAAATCGTGTTTGGCTTGTTTCGTTTTCTCCCCCGCGCGTCATTGTATGTATTAGTCTCCAGGCAAAAGCTCGTAAATTCGGACGAGTGTCCTTTAACATGGTCAAAAAACGATTTTCCGGGAGAGCGTAGTAAATAATATATTCATTAAGTACTGTTCACCAAACCATCATATGAAGGTTTTTGTTCCATGCAAAACCACACATGCATGGAACCTCGATCACATACCTCAACAGCAACGTTCTTAGTCGTTCTTAGAGGCACTGGCGTAGACCTGCAGTATCTGGTGATGATTTTGACCGAACCATTTAACAAGGTTTTTGTTGCGTAATCCTTTAGAGTATTATTCAGCAGAAAAAGTCCGATATATGTCGTACATATACATATTGCCGGTGTTTAAATTGTTGGTATTACGCACTTCTGATAGCAAATGAGTAGGAATTAGTTGAAATGTAACTATGTTTAGTTTTTCGGTCTGTCCCAGGTTATATCCAATTGGATTATTAAAGAAGTCTGATCCTGTTTTTATACCCTCTAACATATGCATTACAAGCCTGAGAACCAGTTCATTCTTATGCAAAATGTATACTAAATGATGCACTTTTATGTTTGAGGCTGTTCACGTAGGCCAATTCTCCGCTTAGAATCACTCTATTCGCATTGGAGCGCCACATGCTTTGATGTTTCAATTCCACTCCTTTGCAAAAATTGTAACATTGTAACATTTTTTTCTGTGTCTTGATGTCAGCTCATATGCACCAAATATATGACACAGATTCACGAGGAATTGTCACATACCCTTCTTCCATCTTTTTGCGATGCTATGTTTCACCAATTTCAGTCTGAACAAGCGTTTGTTTCTTCCGTTAAAATAGATGTTTCTAACAGACAGATGTCGGATTTTTCTCTTTCACTGTAATTAGTTTATAATATTGTCCTTCCCCTCCCTAACTTTACACCTGTCTGCGATGTGATATATCTGATTTGGCACAACTAATAATCCATCTTGCAGAGCAGCTGAAACCGTCAAGACACTATTCTATCAGACGCATAATGTCAGCAGCTGGAACACGCCGTAATGGAAGAGGAGTTTATTTTTCGTTTTACTGTCACACCCGACTCTATGGTATTACTAGGTTTTTATATCTCGGTTCTTGAGTCGTCTGCAGTGGGTTTATGAGTTGGTCTGGAACAATTCGTGATCGACCTGCAGATTTTCGTGGTCCATATCCTTAATATCTTCAATAAAGTCGAGAGATTTTTTTCAACTTCTTGGGTTTTCAAAAGTGTGGAGTATTTTCTCTGGCTTCCTTCCTCATCACCCTCTCAAGCGTGACAGTTGCAACATTCCGAGTGAAAAATAGCAGATGTTGCGAATTTCGTTGTTTTTTGCAAATTATTCACTTTTATATATCATGATAAAAACAAAAGAGGAATTAATTTGCGCCTTTTGCTGAAATTTGAATTCCCAAATTAATTAATATACATTACGTTATAAGTACGACAAGTTTCCTTAGAACTTCTTTCCAAAAAATGCGTTGAAAGGAATAGCTAGTTGCTCGGGGTGGATACATATCTCTCCCGTGGATTTTGAAGGACGATGCGGCAACCAGCGTTATCAAAAATACATATTTTAGCGCCGAGGTCACTGTCGCGAAAGACAATTTTCCCTGCGGAAAACCTTTCGATTCACCCCACTGTACATAGTGTACAGGTGCACTTAAAATTAAAAAAATGTCATTAGGTAACAGGAATGCTATTACGAACTGCAATGAAAACATCTTTTGGGAGAATAAGCCTCCTGAGCAATACTTAATTGAGGGATTGGCACGATCGAGTAGACAATAAATCATATCAGTGTTCTTGTCAACTAGGACATGCAGGAAGACATTGTTCGCTTTCTGTGTCAGAAAGTGTGAACCCCCCAAAACCTGCATGATAGAGGCTCAGTGGATAGATTATACAATATGGGAGGAGGGAAACTTTGTACTAAAAATATTTACAAATCTAAAACGAAAATATCACTGACATACATTGTGGTGCTATGTTTTCTACTATGTCAACCCGAACTGAGAAACAATTGATAGAACGGTGAGCCACAAATTCACAGCAAATATTAACGTGGACATAGCGTAAAATACTATAAAGTAGAACACCAGAATACAATTTTCCGATGTGGCAGATCGAAACCGAGATTACCAAGGTTTGGTTACGTTTACAAATGTAAGATTATTTTTTCTAGAGGGCATTTGAAACGTTGTGCACAAGTGGAAAATTGTAAGGACCGTTACCTCTTTTTACTTTTGGTCATAACTTCTACCTGGAAAAATACGCCCAAAACGTGAGAAAATAACATGTTTCTAATCATGGGTAGAGATGTTCGTTTTTTCTAGCACTCTTTTCACTAGGAAAGAAAGTAGTTGTAGAGTATTGCTTTTATATGCCCCCGTTCCATACCTGCACCAGATGTTCCTCACATCACGGCAAAGCATAGATGTTTTAATTACGTGGATTTATCTCTTTTCGATAGAGTGGAAAGTCTCCTTATTCAGTTGTTAGAATTAGTTCACTGTTCTAATCTTTGCAATGTACTAATGTTTACCAAGACGTTTTCGTTGTGCTATAAAAATATTCTGGAAAATATTTATAACTATCTGAGTTATCGCCCTAGCTTTCTAAAGTAAGGTACATCTTTTGTGAGATGTCTTACTTTTCAGATGCCTAGTTTGATGATTGTTAAGACAATTGTGTGCGAGTAATTAGAAGTAATAAAAATGAAATTTGTTACCAAGGCTGACAATTAATGTGTCTTGTGTACCTTCATGAACCGTCCTTTTAACAAAATACCACATTTCGTGTAGATATGGTGTTAACTGTGTAATAGAAATTAAATATTAAATTTTAAAGAGTATAACAACACTGACTGACGAGTGCAGTACTTGTGAATACCGTAGTAACTTTATAAACATTCGCTGTACCCAATTGCCTAGTAATTGCACATATGACCATCAGGATAGAACTAATTTAATATGTTAAATGTTCAAACTTTTGGAAATACTGGCACATGATGCACTTTAAAGATGGGGATTACCTTGATTATCCGCCTAAGTAGCTAAATTGCAATGTTTGCGCGAATGCGTGTAATTGCATGGGTATAATTTGAAATAAGAAAATGTTAGAAATTATAAAACACCGTTTCCCTGAATTGAAAAGTTACAAACCTAGCCCGCACCTATGCATTAAAACTTGTTTTAATCGATTTCGTGTTTTAGGCTTGAAAGGGCCGCAGAGAAAACTGATTTCTTCATATTTATTATACAATTACAATATTTAATATTGAAATATTTAAATGTTTAAGGGGAGCTCCAGATGTTTGAGCCCTACAACCCCAGCCAAATGCATCGAAAACTAAGTTACTAATGAATTGATAGCTATGCTAAATTTTTCCTGCTTGGAGGTAGTCAACTTGGCAAAGTAAATTGCTGTGTGGGTTGCTAAGCATAGACGAAATGATGATATTTGACTGATTATACATTTCAACTGTTACCCAGCCCTTAAGGGCGCCAGGCTGTCTTACCACAACAGGGTTTCTGTCCAGGTTG
This sequence comes from Lepisma saccharinum, assembly GCA_022664845.1. NCBI lineage: Eukaryota > Metazoa > Arthropoda > Insecta > Zygentoma > Lepismatidae > Lepisma > Lepisma saccharinum. The sequence goes on along the minus strand of JAGDQP010049714.1, from coordinate 1,430 downwards.
TAAGCGATATGTGTACCAGGTTTGGTTGTAATTGTTTCAGGTATTCCGGAGTTATCGTACAATATATTGCTAGTTTCCCGGTGTAGCCCGGGCATTTATTTATCCCGGGCATTTATTAGACACGAATAGAAAATAATTATATCCATGGCATTTCGAACATTTTATATTCCAACCCTCATCATCCCAAGCCGAGAGGAAATAAACATGGATTTAAGCGACATCGAGATGTGTAAAACGGTTTTGGGGTCATTTGTATGTCTTATCATGGTTCTCTTTGGGATATTCACTTTTAGACGTTATTTCGGCATCCATTGGATGTTCAATCATAACTCTTGTTGGATGCACATTTCTGGACGTGTTTTCGGCATGCACAGGATGTACAAACTTGGATATTTTTAGGATGACCACTTTCAAAACAGTTTTCAGCGTCCATTGGCTGTTTCATCAATGGTTTCTTTTGTATGTCCAGATTTAGGCAACTATTGGATGTCCTCCGTATGCGAATTGGTCGACTTAGACATAAATTTGACACTATGGCACCATTTGTGGAGGTCCCCTGAATGTCTTGTACTATATGGGGGAAAATACATATTGGCTGTATTATTGCGTCACACATACAGCTCTGCAGAATAAGTAAGTTGCTGCAACAAGAACAAATATAAATGTACTAAAATTTATTACTGATGTGAAAAAAATCAAAATCTTATTTACTGTACTATTTTACTCAGTCTTTTACTAAATACCATGGCACGTACATAAAGTACGTACTGCTGGTTAATTAACATAAACTTTTTTTTTATAAAATATACAAAAATACTTTATTGTGGCATAGGTTTAGTTAATATCAAATTTGTAAGATAGTAACAATGTATTAACATACTAACTGGTTCCTCTATACTAGTTTTAGTACAACACGTTTCTGACCCGTTCTTGAAATGAAGTAGAGCCGTATTATTGCACGGGTTCTGGATAATGCCGCACCTATGTATAGTTGCGTTAGGACCTAACGATGTTAGCACGGTAGCATACTTAGGTCGCATTTTGTGTCTCAGTCTGATCATGAAAAATTGTGCATCTAAACTTGGTTGAGTTGTCAAGTATATGTTCCAAAAACCATCACCCTGTTCACGGCGTAGTATTTTCAGAAAAACCTCCTGTCCAAAATCATCGAATACTAAATCCTCACCAGCCGTTACTTCACGGAAATCTGAAAATAAAGAAAAATGCGAATTATTTTCTCGAATCCCCATGACGTAAACGCCTACAAATACTATAGGATCGCTGGTTGAAGAGTTTCGATAAACGAGTATCAAGTTGACGCTATCAGACTGTAGGTAACAGATCTCAATTTGAAGTTAGCAGATCTCTGGTGACAGAGTTTCGGTTAACGGATACACACACACACACACACACACACACATATATATATA
>JAGDQP010049712.1:0-14428 GCA_022664845.1 Lepisma saccharinum | reverse complement strand
GTTCGCCATTGGCTTCTAGCCTGGGCAACATCAAGCCAGTTTTCATCACGAACACCTACTTCTCGAAGATGTCTTCTAATATTCCCAATGACGTCTCGGTCTCCCAACTGCCCCTTTCCATCCAGCTTTCCAACCAAGGTAGAATATAATCTTCGTTTTTCCCCCATCCAAGATACATGGCCTACCCATCTTAGTCGTCGCGATTTCATCATTCTTACAACATATGGTGAATCGTACAGTTCGTGGAGTTCTTCATTATGCAATCTCTTCAATTCTTCAGTCATCTCGCATCGTTTCTGCCCGCACATTTTTCTTTAAATACTTATTTCCAAACACTCTGGGTCGTACTCCAACTTTCGCAACCGTATTACAGGCAGATTCTGTATATTTTCAAGTTTAATTTCTTTTGTCGCGATGTTAAGAGTTTCTGGACTATAGAAAAATGTGTTAACCGATACTAAGCGACTTTTTATTTCTTCCATGACCTCGTTTTTCCTTACATATGCTTCCAAGTAATTATATTTCTTTACTTTCTCTATGATCTCATCCCTAATTATTATATTTCCATTTCCTTCATTCCCTGTGCTTCGGCTTGGTATCATCTATTGTGTTTTGTCTATAGTTATCTGTAGACCTATTTCATCGCACGCTTCTACTACATCATCCGCGTATGCAAACAGTTGATTGAAACCATTCAGTGTTAGTTCCTTTTTGTCCTCTTTTATTTTTAAATCGCATATTCTAACGCAAAGTTAAAGAGTAGTGGTGATAAGGCATCGCCTTGTTTCAATCCGTTGCGAATCTCGAAGCTATGTGACATATTATTACCCATCCGTATTCTGTTTATGTGGCCGCTGAGACACATCTTCACTAGTTGGACAAGTTTCTTCGGAATTCCAAATCGTATGAGGATACTGTATAACTTTTCCCTTTTAATAGAATCATACGTTTTTTTTTTCTTTTTAAATCAATGAATAGCTGATGAACAGTTCCACTGTATTCCCATTTCTTCTCCAAGATTTGTCTTAATGTCAAGAACTATTTCAACATGAATCTATTTCTTTTAAATCCATATCGGTAATCTCCAATTATTTCATCTAGGCGTATTAACAGAATATTACTTAATACTTTGTTACAGGTTGGAAGTAACGAGATTCCGCGGTAATTATAATTGAAATTAAATTAACACGATTTATTGAGTGGACATAAATCTATATTTTGGTACAATTCCAGTTTCTGTATCACTATATGAATAGTGACATGAGACAAAAACATTCTTATAAACTACTTTTTGGAGGGAATTTCCCACAAAATCCCTCTAGAAATTCCCTCATATAAAAAATTGCGACACGGTGTATACATCATTGTACAGTGTGTTTCATTGCGAATCCAATGAGGTATAAATCGTGCTTATATTGTAATTACCGTGGAAGTTACATCTGATTATCTGCACATAAATAACAAATTTCTGAAAATAACCCATTTTTCAAGGTCACGTGGGTGTCACGGGAAAATGGTGGGTGATGGAGAAAAACTGATTACATATTTGAATTCTACGTGAAAAGTTCTATTAGAATCAGCTATTTTTCTCCCGTGTGCCAGAGAAAAAGTTTTATTTTGTCGACTAGTGTTATTACAGACCAATTTATCGCCTATCTTGTTGATCGGAACTATTATTGGGGTTTTCTATTCCTTCACTTATCAATTTATGTAGTTCTTTGATTAGTGCTGTTCCTCCCGCTTTAATTAATTCAGATGGAATATTGTCTATTCCTGGTGATTTGAAAATTTTCAGTTTCTTTATCGACATTTCGATCTCGATCTCGCCAGGTTCGGGTACTTACGGTTCTGCGGTATGGATTTCAAATTCCTGTTCACTGTTGTGTACATTAACTAGTTCGTGAAAATAAATTTTCCACAGAGCGACAATTCTAGTCGGATCCGCCTGAAAATCTCCGCCTTCATTTCTAATCAGTCCTAGCCTCGGCTGGTAACCTTTTCTTAACGAGTTTACGCCTTTGAATAGATCTCGTATGTTGTTTGTCTTCCCGGTTTTCTCTAACTCCTGAATCTTTTGCGTCAGCTATTCTCGATTTGTGTTTCTGAGCCCGTGTGTCGCGTTACTGTAGTGGCTGGTATTTGATTAGTTTTGTTAAGTAAAGTGTGATACAAAAATAGGAAGAACCCTACGGCCTGAGACAAAGTTGCCTAGAAGCCTTAAAGAAAAAAGAAAAATAGGAAGAATCCTACATGAAAAGTGCTATATGAAAGTGCGATCCCAATTCACACGATCATTATGGTCGAGTATTACACTTCGTGCCACACAATATGTTATCGTGAGATATGAGCTATAGCTGTTATAAGAAATATTTCAGCACATCATTGTTGGATTCCGCCATCTACATGATGATCTGCAACTGCAGCTAGTTTCAGTTTGTGTGTGAGGAGGAGGGGGCTTGGAAAATCCTTAAACAACCCTTAATCACACGCGCCGAGGTGTTTTTCTCTCCAGCAAGAAGAGAAATATTCGCACTTCTTTTCCTAGGCGATCACTGGCTACCCTGGTTTCAGTACCTTCGTATTTCACTTCATTACTTGCAAAACAAAGTCTGCCAGTTTCGTAACACCTACAGTTGGCGTGCATACGCCATCTGAAATTGTACTGTGGGCGCTTTCCACCCCGCGCGTGTATTTGTGTAACATTTTTTGCAGTATTGTTTTGCATTGCCGTCCTCATATGTTAATTATGCCATTGTATTAACATACTTATTTTTTTATTGTAAAGTGTTTATATAATGATGAGTATTCTTTTAAGCTATAAATTTTGTACTCAATAAGAATAACTTGACACATATAAACGTTTGTCGCACTTTGAAAAATATCTGGGGCCGCCCACGCACCTGTCTGATTGTTTCCTGTCTCTTTTCCTTCAAATTACGCACTATAAATTCAGAGATGAGTACTATTTATTTGTACGAAAACACTTATTACGTGCAAGTGTGAATTCTTTTTAATGGTGATGAATGATTTGGTGATTTTTCGAAATCCTTGTCTGGCAACATTTCATACCACAGAAGTAATGAAGGCATTTTCATGCTCTGCGCTCAAGACAGTTGAACATCGTCGGCAAGGCGGACATAAAGAGGCCATTACTCGACTCGTTAATTGGTTGAAGGCGCCATTGTTCGAAATGAAGAGCAAAACACAAGAGACAGAGGAAGATGAAGAGGGAGGGAATTGGGATGTAAACAACATTCTCTTCCAGCAAAGTTCATTTGCTCCATTTTCCTCTTGTTCCTCTCGTTTTAACTGCATCATTGAAATGAAGAAGGAATGAAACTAACTCGTCTCAAATACTATCAATATTGTTTTCACATTTTCATTATTAGTGTATTGTATTTACAATATCGTTACTGGCGCCATCTTGGTGTGCCCATTCAGAAAAAAAGAGTTGTAAAGATTTATTGGTGAAAGTGATTAGATTATAAAACCGAGATCTTACTCTTTTTTTAGTTCGTTAATTAATAGCATACATTTAACCAAATTAGCATATTAATATTTAAATTGTGTGTAAACCACTCTTCTAAAATTTTGACTGGGCAAGATGGTGGATTATGTTTTTACGTTCGGACTCTTTTTTTTTTTTTTTTAAATGCGGCCTTTCTAATTTTAACATCTTTGGAAACTACGTAACTTTTGAAGCAATGTGTTAGTTCTATGAACGTTGAGGATTGGATACATCATTGACTGATGGTTATCAAATATGGAAAAAGAAAGCTACTTTAATTGTTGTTTACCCCACGCGGACAAATGTCTACCATCTTGGAACAGATGGAAACTAATTGGAATTGTCTTCGGGTCATAAAACTTGAATATGAAAGAGCACAATGATATTTATAGGTGTTGGTTCATTGTATTTTCTTCGATTTTTTTTTATATATGTATATATATTTTGCAACTGCTGTTGGTGTTTCCAGCCATTGTGGGCACTTGTTACCTCCAGGTTTTATACGTTTTTGTTTTGTGGCCTATCACAACTTGCTATCACTCTTCCCCTCTGTGTGTGTGTGCTACCTTCACCTTCATTTCGCTGAAATCTGAATCTCCTACTCTGGATATATCAAGATATATAGATGATGGATGCCTTCAGAAGACTTGTTTCCCATATGTGTCCTTCAGGAAGGAGACGGCAACAGACAAGAGACGTCGTAACTCAAGAATGTCCCACAAGGATTGACTTCAAAGACATTACCAGATATAACATCAAAAGGTAAATTGCTTCAACATTCTGAACTCAAGTTTCAATTTTGATGCTAGCATTGTTACATCTCACAGGTGCACTATCCTCCTATGTGCTACTGTTGTGGATCTATGTCTTCTTGCTTTTTTCAACCTGCTCTGCCCGTCCCCCTATATGAGTATCTTCAACTGGAAAGGCATAAATTTTATAATCCTTCTTTTCTTATCTCCCCTACACAACTAAAATATTCTATGTTTTGTGGTGGTAGTTTCACAAAAAAGTTACTAGCAACCTTCTTTTGTTTTAAGCAAAACACAGACTCTAAACAAAATCCCCCCGCAGTAGAAACAAAAAAAGAAAAAGAAGAAGAAGAAATGGAAGTAAATCTATACACGACTTGCTCACACTGATTTCGTTCTTGTGTTCACCTGGCCAAAGACGAATAAGAAATTTTACGACTTGCTCTTTTCTGGTTTCGAACACAAGTCGTAAAAAGAAATGGAGGCCGCTGCAGATGAAAATAAAACGTAAATCAGAAATCTAAACATTCAATATAATATTTTGCTGTTGCAGTCATCTGGAAGAGACAATATTTTTACGACTTCGAAATGTCTTTGATACTAATACACTATGACAGAGCCATCTGTGCCGCGCGAATATTATGTACATTAATGTAAGTTTTATTTTTCTTTAGTAAGCGTTACTTGTACTCAGAGCTTAATTTCTCATTCTTTCTCAGCTATGTGGCTTATCAAGTATTAATGTTAACGCTCAGTTTACAAAATTTAATTCTTTTTCAAGATTGCCTTTCATGTTGGAGCTTTACATGTTGTCGTCTGATGCAGCAGACTTACGTAAGATTAAGCTACTATTAGTATTTTTAATAACAAACAGTGCTGTTTAGTATGATTTGCACTTAAATTCTGTGTTGGTTTGTTAATCAAACAAAAAAAAAATCATCCGAGCGATAACTAACGTCAAACGCAACATGTTTCATTTAGTAGTCTGTCCTGTGCTACCAGAAAATTATGTTATAAATATTGGTGTGAGTTTTTCTATGTTCATTCAAGTATTCATTAAACATAGCCTGTGCTACGGAAAATCTATGTTCGTTCTTTTACTTCCTTTGTTGTGGAAAATGTTTGGAAAGTAGAAACTGAAAGATTATATAACCTAACACTTCTATTATTGCAATTCATTATTGTGTAAGTAAATGAAGCTATACCAACGTTATATATCCTATTTAATTAGACAAACTTTTAAGACTCAAATATTAATTACTTTGGTTTCAATAGTTATTTAAAAGAAAAAACAGACGAGAAATAAAAAAAAAAATGAAGGTAAGCTACGAAAGAAAAAAGAACTGGACGACTTTTAGATTGGCGGTGGTCAACAACTGTCATCAGGTGGTCTACTACTGACATTTCTGCAGTATTTTATTTCGTTTCTCATTAATTTGCACGAACGAATAAACCATGTAGCAGTTGGATAGCAGTTTGAAAGATTATTATTAACTTTATACATCATTTTCAAAAGTAAGGACTCTATAACAAAACTCTCGGAGTGTCTCTGTGTGTGTGTGTTTCCGGTTATTTTTAAAAAAAACGGTCTTCACCCACCCTACCCCGCACACGGGGCCGCGGTGACTTTATGGTTAGAGCGCTCATCTCTGGCGCTTGGGGTCGTTGGTTCAAACCCGGCTTGTGCCATATGGGCTTTGTGGTGGACAAACACCATGTACGTGTTTTTTTCGGGATTCTCCCATTTTCTCCTACTTTCTTCATTCCACCAATCATCATTCGTCCGTCCTGAGCCAAAGTTACCTAAAGGTCTTAAAAAAATAAATTCAAATTCACCCCCTCCCCCCCGACATAAGTGATCATCATACGAAACCTTGTGATGTGACGGTTTCATATAAATTTGGACGGTTGAACCACTGAGGCTACAGGAGCGGAAAAATATTTAAGAAAAAAAAATGTGATCTTCAAATCTCTACAATGAACAGCGATTAAGAAAATTTATTTTTTAAAAAAGATGTAGCCTTTATAATCACAGCAATCAACACTAAAGAAACTGAATTTTAAACGACGAATTTGGTTTTTCGTTTCTTCTTCATATCTTGCGTTCGTAGATTCAGTGGTAGAATATACACTATTATACGGAATATGTATCTGATTGTTAACGTTTTGTAAAAATGTGCTTTTTAACTCACGAAATTTTGACAGTTTGCTTCCATCCACGAATTCTGAACTCTACGCAAAAAATTATACCAGTTTTAGTCATTCACGAAAATAATGCCTAAACAACCGAAACAACAACATGTCTTCAAGAAACTATCATCGGACTCGCGTAGCACATAGAATGTTAGAAAGTACTACACTAAATTTTCCATAGATGGCAGCAAATTTGAAAACATGGTTTGCCATCTAGTGCGGGAAATACGAAATATATGATTGCAAGGGAATTGACTGTGTGCGTTAGGCGGTATTCGCGGTGAAAGGCTTCCTGAAGACAAGTTGAACACATGAAATAAGGGTTTAAGGGGTGGATTTCTCTTAAATAAAAAGGAAATTAAATCTATGAAACTACATAGCCTACAAACATGAAATTGGGTCAAAAATGTCCTCCTTTGTTGTAGGTGCATGCTAAGATTTTTTTAAAAAATTTTTGTATGAAGGGGGAGGGGTCAAAACGTTATTGGAAACAATTATCATTCTAGCTACTCATGAAACTTACCTTTGTACTCAAGAAATTTTACCTTGTACTCACGAGTTTTTAACAGTTTCACTCAAGATGTTTTAAACTATTTTATTCAAAAATTTCTAAATAAAGAAATTCCCATAGGGTTGAGAATCCTTGCTAATATTCAATATTTAACACTACAAAACTGGACTAGATATCGAAGATAAAAGAAAATATACTGTTTTAAAACAGTCTCGCATAGCGAATAATGCGAGAAGCTTTAATTTGCTTACTTCTAACCCCAAAATGGGAACTGGTGAAATATCCGTTACTATAGGTCAGCCTAGTTCTAAAAATAATATCGCTATTCAAAAGAAAAGTATCTTTTAATAAGGTTCGTTGTTGTGGCTATAATTTCTTTCTATAAACTTGCGTGTAAGCTGTTGCTATGTGACTATTCCTTTCAGATGCTAATGTGAAAGATATTGGGGTGTTATTGCGTGTAGCCAACAGACTTTGTGCTTGTTAAGAATATCACATTATGGTCAAAAGAGGGGAGGAAGAGATAAGCAAAAGCTTTTTCCAACACACCATGATATCTATACAACGTATTACAAGCGTTCATTTTCCTTTATATTGTATTCAAAAATGACAAGATTAGATGCATAGATTGATAAGAGATCTATCAAGTTGGTCCAAAAAAGTCATACAATCGATTCTCGTATCTTGTCACAAGTTGAAAGGAGGATTCTTCTTTGGTCATTATAGTACCACTAGATGAAGAAAAAAAATGGGAAATAAAAGCCTGTTATTATTTCCCCTTTCCCCATATCGTTTCGCTTTACTTTCAACTTTACAGTATGAAAAAATAAAAGGATTAGTAGGGGAGGATGGGGCGATGTGGGGAAGAGAAAAGCGTCCAAGCTTGTGTGGTAGGACGTGTGGGATATGGAGCAAACGGAACATTAGCATAGAAATGAATTGGTCGTATGTTTTCGTATTGGGCCCTAATATATTGAATGTTACTGCCCAAAGTCGGTAGGCAGGCAAGCTGTCTGTTCGTGGACAGTTGCGAATCGACTTTTCTTTCTCTCCCTCCCTCCCTCTCTCTCTCTCTCCGGATCTCCATGTATGTATGTGTGGTGATATGGGGATTGGGTAAGGGGGTGGTGGTGGATTGCAAGGTAACGCATCTACTGGAAAAAGCCATGAGTTGCCAATAGAGACCCTCTCCAGCATTAGTCCCAACTGAAAGTTGATGGGATAAAAATTGCCTACAAACGGGAAGAAGCTTCCATTCCCTTTCCTCATACCAATATGAGGTTTAAGGGGGAGGCTTAGGAGCGGGAAGGGGCTAATCAAATTGCCATTTTGGTCTACCTTCTCGTACCCCACTTTTTCCCCCTCTTCTCTGCAGTACACCTCTACAGCTGCTTGTCAGCATTTGAAAGCTTCAGATATCACTTCAGAAGAGTCTGACAGGTTCACTCCATGCTTCAGCCATCACGACCCAAACTTTTCTTTTTATGGTAACCAAAAGTGTAAAATTCTTGTATATCAAAATTCAAGTCAAACCTAAAGTGGGCGGGCCCAAGTTAATTCCAACTACCAACGGGTAGCTTGAAAAACGTCATTGAAAGTTTCATCATGATTCAAAAAGTTTTAGAACTAAAAAGGACACCACAAACGAAGAAGAATAAAGAAACTATTCTTTTACGTTTTTCACCACATTGCCATCTACCGTCCTGTTCTTAAAACTTTCATCTAATTTCTTCCTTCTGACACCAGAGGGCTAGGTTCTTTCAACAGCATTATGGCTCCCTTTTTAATACGAAAGTTATGACCGAGTGTTTGTTAAAACAAGTGCTCTGTTAGAATCTCAAGTGTTACTCCCCCTTGAAGCAATCTTGTTCGAATAAGGATGAACTAGACATAGAAATCGCCCATTGATTATCCATTATCCATTATCAAAGAGTTTTTTTTTTCCACCCTTGAAGAATTGTCACTTTAGCACGGATGGTGGCATCCTCAAATGGCACTATCATGGCATTTTTTAACGCATTATCCTCTTCAAGTCTTTCCAGCCTTTACGAAGTCATGAAAAAAACTTCCATGGGAAGATACTTCTTCTTGTTACAAGTTAGAATGAACATACGTTGTGTCCATCCGCCTCAGGTGCACATAACGCATGTAATAAAGAATCATTTCTTCATCAGAAACGTATTGATTTCTTTTTTTTTAAGAAGGTCGTGAGTGTTAATGTTCAAAAATACAGGCTTAAATATCTATTAGTACCGGATGCATATAAGCATTCCTTAAGTTTATACGGAACGAAGGAGAAAAATAACACCATCTGATTGGAGCAGACGTTTAGTAACAGAAGTGCTTTTATTTTATCGTCTGCTTACAGACTTATATGTGTTATAATTTGACAGAACAAATGAGCAATTTCTTATACGTGAATGCATTAATTGTAGAGCATAACAAGCGCAAAAGTGAGTCTGATTTGTTGTATTTTCAGCTTCAGAAATAAGTTGAAGAGCAAATAAAATTCTGGGCACTTACTTGTCTGTATCTGCTAATGGAAACCGAAGAGAGAAGTGTGATCTTACAGCGTGTTAGGACACGAAAATTGGGGGGAGGGAGTTATGCGCTATTTAAAAGTTTCGGAGTTTCGCGGAACACGAGTTACAGGACTTCAACGTTTTAGAAATTGTTGTTGTGAACGCCTGAATGGTAGGCAACACTTTATACATATGTATTGAAGTTATACATTTTCCATTCATTTTTATATAAAAGATTCCGCTGAAGATAATTTAAATGCTAGATTAAAGTTATTGATCAAGTTGACGTGTTAATTAAATGCTCTGATCCCTACCAAATGCGAATATTGTATAAATACAGGGTGACCCAAAGGAAACTTTCTATCCCGTTAATTTTGTGCAAACCAAATTGATTTCCAGGAGGAATCCCGACACACGTCTCTTTTAATTTAAGGAGGAATGTACAATCGTGGTCAAGTATTGAGTGCTGTCCCATTTTATTGTGGTCTAGTGGCAAAAAGTGAAATTTTCTTAAATTATAATATGAGTCAAGTAACTTATCATGTCAAATGGTCTTTAGGTTTTATTTACAAAGCATGTGATCATATACTGGTTTCTTTGAAAACTTGGCTAGAAATTGCGTTCGCAACTTTCAAATATTATAAAGTAAAACTTTGTAAGGTAATATTTTACACTATTTACGTTATGAGCGCTCCAACTGCCCTCATCAGTATAAAAGAACTTCTGGAAATTTCACTGTTATAAATTTAAACGTACTATCTCATGTTTTGGGGTCAAATATCACCCAACCCAACCCCTGTGATAATCCCGTAAATTTCAGATCAGCATTGCGCGTTGGGAAGGGGAAGCACGTGAGTTCGAGCTCCGCTTCCAAACTTTGTTCCTGTATGGAAGTTAGTGGGCAGGGCTTTAGTAATGGTACCAACTCAATATTCGACTCGTGAAATTGATAGAAAACTCTGGAAATTTTCAGTCAAAGTTGAAGTTTTAATTTCCTTACCAAAAGAACTAGAATCTGAGGATGTACGGTCAACTTTTGAACGTCAAATAAATCTCTAACTTACTAGCATTTTATCTATCCTTCAAAGTTTTTCCATGTAATTTGCCGGTCCGTGAGTATTAAAAGGTTGGATAACATTGATCTATAGAACCTCTTTTCACATTTATTTTTCTTTGAGTATCACTAAGGAAGCCCAATGAGGTTAATAATACGACATAAGATATTCACTTTACATTGAAATGAAGGCAATTCAATGTGTTTCAATTACTTTATTTTTGTTTCTTGCTTAGTATTGAACTGATATATGACAAATACTTGAAACTTTGCATATTACCAAATATTAAAAAAAAAAAAAAAACTAGCAATATAATAATTCCAAAAACAAAGATATTAAAGGAAGAACAAGAATAATATGTGAAAGTATGAAAACACTTCTTTCAAATGGAAACATAATATCGACATTCTTTTTCGTAAGTTTATTTCTGTCTCTATTCAGGTTGATAATATTGTAATGTTGGACAATTTGAGAACTAATTAGACAGGTGAATCTGTTTTGTTGATATTAGGTTCCTAATATCTGTACGAGTTGCTGAAAGTTTTAAGTCAGGCTCAATATGAAGTCTGTTTCTGTATGTAATCATCAAACATACTAGAGATGAGAAACCACCAAATTTCTGAGCTAAGATCTTCTGTAAAATAACTCGTAAACTCATTTATCAAACGCTGGTAATATTCTTGTATCTCAGAAAATACATCAAGACTGCGCGTAACTTCATTTTCCCCAATAAAGCTTTCAAGAAGGGAAAACATTGATATTTTATTTCTAATGATTCCGCTCAATGCTAATTGAATTTTGATAACTAATCCTTTGATTTTATAATGCAAATTCCGCTCAATGCTAATTGATTTCATTAAGTCTACTGAAAATGTCCGCCAAATACGTCACATTGCAGAGCAATTTTAATCACGTAAATAGTCTTTCAAATGAATCTCTGAGCCACACAAAAACACATAAAACTTGTTTCGTAATTAAAAAATCTTGGTTAGAATAAACCCACGTGAAAGTCATCTGACCTTAGTATCGAACGGTAGTTACTCATGTTTATGTCCCATTTCCTTACATAGAACAGAAAACAATCTGAGGCTGAATGGCTTTGATTTTATGAAATTTACAATACTAATAGCTTGAGCTGATGTAGTTTTCATATCTTCAGGGCATGTTTTTGAAAACTTAAGGTGAAGGTATTATTATCATGTCAGGAATCTCATGAAGTGTTTTGTCAGTGTTATTTTGCAACACCTTGTATAATATTCGCATTTGCAGAGATCATTATAATTAATTAACACGTCAACTTCATAAATAACTTTTAGCGCAATCTTTTCATCTATATATAAAAGAAAATACATACCTTCCACGGATATGTATGAAGTGTTGTCTACCCTGCAGACTTTCAGAACTAAAATTTCTCAAAAAAAAAAAAACTGGTTGAATTTCAATTTGAATTTTATTTATGGCCTTTAGGCATCCAAGGCTCAGGCCGGGATAGTGAAGAGGAAGGATTAGAGAAGGTGTCGACCAGGGCCTATGTTGAAGGTGCCATCCCGGCATTTACCTGATGTGACTGAAGAAACCCCTGGAAAAACCTCAGTCAGGATTATCGAACCCACGCTATTCCAACGCTCTACCACTGAGCTACAGCGGCTCGATTCCTTTAACTGGTGTTCCGCTAAATTTTGAAACGTAGTACTATAGAAGTGTTTATTTGAACACAACATCAGTGCACTTCAAGTTTCAGGTGGTTTGAGATTTACACCGGAGACAGTTCCCTTGTTAGTATCCCTTGTGGCAGTTCCTATTGAACGTGTGCTTTAGTAATTCGAATTAAGTAGTATAAAAGAACAAACATAAATAGAGGGTGTTTAAGGTTACCTTATCCAAGAATATTTTAGTTAAGTACGGGACTACTTTTATAAAAAAATAAACCAACCACTTTGCTCAAGTAGTTGTTTGACAAATAAACCTGATCTAACCTAGTGTAACTCAATGAAATTAATGCTATTTACGGTGATAGTGTTGCATAGTTTAGGATTTGATTAAAATACTTATAACGATAGTAATGTCCTTTAGAATAGGCACCTCTTGATAATGACAGAAGGCACACTCACACAAGAAAAGGCATGTTTTCGTGTCTCGTTACACGAATTATTCTTTTAAAAATGATTAATTATAAAACTTTCTTTTACAAGTACTTAAATCAGGTACTACTAAAGCATAATTGAACCAAGTTCAAAGAGGAAGTATGGATTTTATTGAAGAAAAAGGGGGTTAAGAAGAATTATGGGAAAGATTTTATTTAGAAGTGGTAGCACCTGCGAAAATAACTGACAGCAGAAGTATTTAAATTTATGATTTGATCTAAATGAAAGAAATGAAATTTAACTATCAAACTCAAAATTGTAGTGAACATTCAAGATTGGAAAAAAAAATTATGAAAATAGTCATTTTGGAAATATATTTACAAAACTCTTAATAATTTCACGAAACACATGTTCTTACAAAAGTTTCTTTTTGTTAATGTGCTTTCTGCGTTGTATAAATTTTGAGTAATTGCTGGCAAGTCCTAAATCAAAGAATGATATGGAGGGCGGAAAGAAATCTTAAGTCTAAGAACATAAAATATAACGCCAGAACAAAAAAAAAAAAAATGAAATGACATAGCGGAGAAAATTGCTCATATTCGCGAAGAAATATGGTGTAAGACATTTAGGTCTGATAATGAGAGCAAATAAAGAACATTAGCTATCAAGAGAAAAATGGGATAAAAAGGCGGGAAAGTTTTGCAAGTATCATTGTATGACAACCCTATGATAAATTTCTTTCCGATATGAAATGTAATTAAAGGGAGGTTTGGAAAAAAAAGAACGTCAAAAAGGGAGGAGAGCTCGAGTTTTGCTCATCGACTTGAACATTTGTTCCATGTTTTCAATGTAGCCTTTATGCATCACGGCGTATAATGGGAGCCTCCCCCCTCTTCTCGTCTGTCTAAAAGAGAGAGACAGTAGGGAGAAAAGACTTTTAATTTTAAAAAAATTCTCTGATTCATTTTTCATTTAAGTTTAATTTTCAGCACGATAAAAGCCCTGTCATCGAAGTGGAATGTATGTTTTTCCGAATGGCTTAAAATGAGAAAAAGTTCAGTCTTAAACTTCCATTCTTTTTTTTATTCACCGTCTCATTCATTTTTTTTTTCGGTGGTTGGGGTGCTAGGTTCACCCTTCTCTCTTAAGCTCTTGCCGTTGCCTTATCCTATTCCCTTGCGATTTTCTGGAAAAAATACCTTATCCACTCTTTTCCCTTATTTATTTTCAACCAGATTTGACCTTTTTTTACCCACCCCCACCCCCCGAAAAAAAAGAAAAAAACTGAAAAGGACCCCCACTTGCATTTAACGGGGAAAAATAGAATTTCTCCCTCGAATATTTCTCCGGATGACTTTTACATGATATCGCATTGGCTCGTAAAAGTTTCACAGAAAAAAAAAATATTTTTTTTCTCTTCTTCCTCTAAACTGGTGGATTTTTTTCTGAGTTTCTAAGAGAAGTCGTTAGTCTTTGATTCTAATGATCATTAGAGTTCAAAAGGCAACGACAAACAACATTAAGCCAGAACATACTTCCACTTACACCGTTCATTTTTATTACAACTTCCACATCTGCAATAATCGTCTTGTTCTTGCTCGATAAAAATAGACCTTTTGGTCCCCATTTTTTATCCTTTTCCCCATCGCAGCCTTTTCTACGAATCTAAAATAAAAAATCTTTGTTTAAAAAAATGAACCAAAATTACATCAGTCGAGGAACAAAAGTTCTAAATTAGTTACTGCTCAATTAACGTCTTACGCTCTAAACATCTTTATATTGTCACATTATTTGGAATACATT